>OMMV01187872.1:0-14348 GCA_900302635.1 Chatrabus melanurus | reverse complement strand
AAATTGGAGAAACTTTTAACTTTTGACCCCTATACAAACTGCAAATGACCTTTGTCACCATTTTTGCTGTTTTTGCCCCATAACTCCATAACATTCAGTCATAGATAGTCCAAACTATACCTTTTTGGAATCTTTATGATCAGGCAAATAATATGGTATATATTTCAATATGATTGGAGGATTTTTATATTTTGACCCCTGTGTCTTCATTGACCCCTCATGGTCCTCAGAGGTCAAATCCAACTTGGCTCCATAGCTGAAAATAAACATTATGCTATGTACTAACTGTGGTAGAAATTTCATGCTTTTATGATAAAATCCACAATTGTTCTCATATGGGAACTTATCCACTGCACTATTAAGGATGCAATTAGCATCAACTGAGGTTAGCGTGACCTCATATGCAAATGCTAACTGCTAGCGTATAGCCATTTATTGCTAACTGCAGTCAGCATTTTCTTCAATAGAGCCTGTCAGAAGTCAAACGTACCATCTCAACGTAACAACAGTGATGTGATCCACATCTGGAAATTCTTTGGAAAGTGTAATCACTGATTAAAGAAGTCCATTTGAGTTTTGGTGGAATAGGAATATTTGGACATTTTCTGTACATATACTAATTAAAAAACATTTTAATCAAATTCATGGTTGCTTAAAACCTTTATATAATACTGTACTTAGTTACTTTACAGTCATAACCTATATATGCTCTACTTATTTGTGACTTTGTATCAACAGCTAAAGTATAATAATCAACTTTCAGCTTCTCCCAATTTCAACTCGGGGTCACCACAGCAGATCCCACATTGATCTGCATCTAGATTTGGCACAAGTTTTATACCGGATGCCCTTCCTGACGCAACTCTACATTATATGGAGAATGGGCAGGGTTTGAACCAGGAACCTTCCGCGCTGAAAAGCGGTCGCACTAACCGCTAGGCCACCACCCCTGCCTAAATGTAAAATAAAGCATTAATGATCCAAAAATCACATGAGAGTTTCTATAGAGTTGTAAAATATATAAAACTTTATAATGTATAAAACCGCTCTCTGCATTCCTGAAAGATACAGGATCACCACCTTCAAAGGAACCTCACTGCCTAAAATATATTGGACTTGAAGTCAGTGGTCAGCCTGCTGCCATGTTGGATCCAGGCAGTGTTCCATTGCCAGGCGTGTGAAGTGGATGTGAAGTGAAAGATCACGTCATGTCTGCCAAATTATCCTGAGAATGGAGAAACGCAGGTCAAGTGCAGGCATTCACCCATCTGACACCGAGACCAGAAGTAAAACAAGTGCCACCTCCACTCCTGTAGACAGATCGATAGAAAACTGAAAAGCTGGCACTGCAGTCTAACACAATCCTTCTAAATGTGTGTGTCAACAGCAGAATGTATGTGATGGGGATCAAAGGTCAGTATGTACAAAAAAACAACTCAGTGTCAAACAACAGAAGTTTTTTTTAAATTTATTATTATTGTTTCATTATCACTTTTTCACTCAACACTGGCAGGCATATTTGTTTTCGGCAGTTTTAGGCAGAACAACATTTGGGTTCTATAGTTAAGCAATAAGCAGAAAAATAATACTGTGTACAAAAATACAACCTCACTGTACAAATGCTGCTGCACCGTACAAAGCAAAGACAGAGACCCGACGGACCTCCGTCTGCACAGGAATTTGGCACTTTTAAAGACTGAAACAGTCGAGCCTAACACAATCCTCAGAATACATGCAAGAGTGGGTTTTTGTTCAATTCAACACATTTATCAGGCATGTGCGTTGTACTCCCTCTGTCATGCTGGTACAGTGAGGAAGCAATTAAAAATGTGTTTTTGTTTTTCTTCGGTGAAAAACTGAACAAGATAAATCACTGGCGTTAAATCTACTTAAACACTGGCTAAAAATATTTATTACTGTAAAGGGGGACCATGGAATAATTAGGGACAAAATGGGGAAAAAAGGAAACAATAAAATTTGGCTCAAGATTTTACCACAAAAATATACTTCTGTGCTTTTTAATGTTGTGGTGTTTATTTCCCTTTGCTTTTGAGAATTTGAGAATACTGTATGTACTCCTTTGCTTGAAGAGCAAAAAAACCTTTTCAAAAATTGAGTTAGTGAGAAAAACTTGTCTGCACAGTAGTCTACAAACTGTAAACTAAAGCTGGCTTACTTGTACATAGTCTATATTTTATAACTTTTTTCCCCCACTTTATCATTAGCTATCCCGTAGTCCACTATTACGCCATTTTAAGGTACTGGATGATTATTGTGATTTACTTCCCTAAGATTTTACACAAAATAAATCACCTACGACCATCTCTATCAATAGCAATGTTTATCACATTCAAAGTTGACCGTGAGGCAAGATACACGAGGTCATATGCAACAAAGATTGTACCTCTACACTGCAAAAACTGAAATCTTAGTAAAATTAGCTTAAATAAAGATAGGATATGATCAGTTTTTGTCTGTTGTGATATTTGTTCTCATGTTGGAGAATGTCACTTGTGTCAGGAAATCTTATCAAACCGATTACACTTCCCCCATTAGCATATGTCCTTTCTTCATTTAAACTTATTCATTTATATTTTCCCAAATTTTTGTCTTATTTTCGAGTACTGATTGTTGCAGTGTATGCACGTATCCAACATTTGTTTCAGCTTTTCTTGCATATGTCAATTTTCTGAGCTGGATCAGTAACAAAATGAAAATGGCATATATTGTTGAAGGGCAGCACAGTGGCTTAGTGGTTAGCACTGTTGCCTCACAGCGAGAAGGTTCCAGGTTCGCTTCCAACCTGGTCCTTTCTGTGTGGAGTTTGTATGTTCTACCCGTGTTTGCGTGGGTTCCCTCCAGGTCCTCCCACTTCCAAAGACATGCAGGTTAGGTGAATCTCTAAATTGGCTGTAGGTGTGAATGAGTTTTCCTGTCTATATGTGTTGGACCTGTGATAGACTGGCGCCCTATCCAGGGTGTACGCTGCCTCTCGCCCAATGACCGCTGGGATAGGCTGCAGCACCTCTGTGGTCCTTAACTTGAATAACCAGGTTTAGAAAAGGTATGGATGGGCATATTTTTGCCACAGTCACGTCATCTTGCAATGACAGATATGTCAGAATGATAAACTGAGGACTGAGCTGTAATCAACTGCATGGTGGTAGTTCAGCTATGTATGCAAGCAGTAACACTTTTGTATTTTGCGCATTAAGCAGTGAAAGAATGTTTAAATGCAAATTGCCCAAAGTTTTTTTTTCTTTTTGTCCTGTAATTGTCACAGCATGAATTCCATGTTTTGTAATTCATTTGCCAATTTCCTTTTTCGTAGCAAATTCCTTAGAAATGTTAAGTTTGTAAAGCATATTTTTGTCTAAAATCTAAGAAAGTCTAAACGCTCATTTATGCTCCATTTATGTATGAAAATCTATATGTGTGTTTCAAAACGCGTAACCATCACTGCCCATATACTTCCATATTATGTCCTTTACACTGACACGAATGTTAAGCAATACATCCAATAGAGGGCACTGCACAGGGTTAAGATTTTCTGACAACATCAAACATCACGATGGTCAAAGAAGTCGTTTTAATGTATCGAATGTAAATAAGTCAAAAGCGGAGATAGTGGTGTAGCGGGAGGTCGCATTTAAATATTTCACAACATGGTAATATATCTAAAACAGTTGTCAAAACTTTCTGCCATTGTTAAATGTCTTCATTATGTCCTTTTGCATGGGGTGTGTCTGACTTGAACTATCGGCTACACTGCCCCTATGATTTCATAAGCTTTCAGGAAACATGCACAAATTGGACAAAATTAACCCACAATGTGGACAAAAGGCCCTGCCATCATCCGTATCCCTATTTAATGTTGCGCTTAAATGAGACTTTAGGCAGGGGTGGAAAACATCTCAGGTGGATATTGCATGAAGTTCGAATTTTGGCTAATTCATTATGAACCAAGTCAAACGGTCCAAATGGCTCGAAACAGGAGGACATGTTGAACAGATGCCCCAGCTCCACCCAGTAGATATTTGCTTTAGTTGAACATGAAAACTGATCTTGGCTTCCAAAGGGTTGAGGACCACTGAACTAAATAGTTTCAAATAAAGGTCAATATTTTTCAAAAGGTGCACTTACTGTCAGGGAGATGGTATGGGCAGCTGGTAATGGGCCTCAGAAAACTGTAATTATTGGATGGGATTGATTTTTGGTGTTGGATTTTTCAAATCAAGGTTGCACGTTGTGTCTACAGTCATTTTGTATTCCGAATAATTGGTTGCTTGATTGGACAGTTGAATTCTTTATGTGAAACACAATGAATAGGCACCTGACAAAAAGCATTCGAGTCATATAAACACAGAATGTAATTGAAAATAGTAATCTCATATCTAAATTATGATATGGATAAACCAAGCAGCACTGAAGATGTATTACAGACAAAACCCTCTAAAATGTTCAATTTCCACAAGTGTCAAAACAGATCTACGTCACTCATGCGACAAAAAGTGTGCACAGAACTGGCAAAAACTGACTGGAAATGTCGAAAACAGTATCATGCATTTTTTTTTTAATAAACACTCAATAATCATTCCGATTCTTCCCACTGACGGAGCAGCAACACAGCAGCGTCAAAACATGACACGGATGAGTTGCAAAGAACACAAAAGTAAAGAAGCAATTCATGAAAAAATGTTGAAAAAACAAACTTCACTTCATAAAAAGCACTTAGGTAAGATCGGCTGCAAACTCCAGATATGTCAGCTTCAATGGCAGTCTTCTTCACTGTCCATCATGCATCAGGGGTATGCAAATGAAAAAAAAATGCTACAAAACATCAATAGCAGCAGCAGAATATGAATAAATAAATACACCATATCACAAAACACATTCGTCTGTGGATTTGTTCCATGTGACACAGATCACAACAGCAAACCTAAAAACTGGCTTTTACAAAAATTGTCATTTTTAGAAGTGGACTTCCAGAAATAGCTTCAGTATTTTTGGAGCTAAAAGACACTACTCATCGCAGATGAAAACCTCAGTCCCGCTCACACCACTTTCTGTATTAAATGAGCTCCTCTCTGTGACATACTGAATCTACAGTTTGCTACTGTAAGCTAGCTGGGCTTTCAAACCGGCCTCAAAGACCCTCTTCACCAAGAAGTCACATGATGTTCACATTGTGACCATTGCTGTGCAAATAATGTGAGGGCTCATGGGTCCTGGACCAAGATGGATCAGTCTTTGCTCTCGCTGCGTGTTCGCCTTATGATTGAAGAGAAGAAGCTTCGACTCTGCAGTGGTCCCATTAACATTGGAGCCTGGTTCTTGTGGACAATCTCAATCTGGTGTTAGAAAGAAGAACACGTGTTGTATTTACTGCAGCGTAGTGATGCTCAGGCATTGTTCATTGTAAAGACAAGACAATTGTAACTATGTAGCACATTCCAGTTTAAGTAAATCTATATATTATTACCCAAAGAAGCCTGGTCTCCATACATCTGAAGCCTCCTGGCGGCATTAACCACTGATCTCCATACACTGCATTGGGCAGTGCTGTATTAGAACTCACATTACACATTCAACCTTAGAACACTACCCCTTATTTAGTACATCATGTGACTACCCATGATGTGGGTGAAAATTTCCCGATGTTAGTGGCTCTAGGGTTAATGATGCCATTTGGTATATATATATAGCCTCAAAAATGTCCTTTAGGATTCTGCTGCTTCCTGTCTTACTGTATGGCTGTTAAAGTTGGATGCTAACCAGTGACCTAAGATGATGACTGGATGTGTTTGGTACTAGGTCTCTTAGGAGGATCCTTTGGTACCACTGTAAGGACTTTGTGTCAAACAAGTGGTTACTTAGGGAGACTCAGATGAGGAGTATCACCCGCGTGGGCTTGGTTCAGCATGTAGGTGCCTCAGTGTTGAGGACCCGAGCAACTGCAGAAGGCCAAGGGGATGCCTAAGCTTCATCTGGCTGTGGCAGGTAAATGGTTACTTTAGAGATGTGGGGATGGACCAGTGGTCTGCCACTGGTGGTTGCCAGTGGTTGCCATCCAGGACGCAAGGCGGTTTCATGGTGTGGTGGATGTGGTGACGTGCAGCACCCGCGCATGCTCCCAGACCTGACCTGACCTAAAAATGCAAAGACATCTCTGTCATGGTCAAAATAGTCAGTAGCAAAGTATAACAAAATGAATGTCTAATGTTTGGTCTCTATTTGATCATGTGACGAGCGTTCTGTCTGACTCCTGTGGTGGAGGATGTCTCACAGACTGGGTCAAATCTGTCTTCCCTCTAAATGGGTAGGCTTTGTTATCAATTTTTTGTTGTTCTTTTGACTAACATTATGACAATTTTTGCCCCGTGTGTAAATGAATCAAAAGCTAACATTGAAAAAAATTTCAATCTAGCAAAAAATGCCTAGTAAATTAGCTAGCTAACCTGTTGTTCACCGCGATGGGAGCCGTGAGTAATGTTAATGTCAGTGATGAAGTGATGAAGACATTTTTGTGATGTTTCAAATTTACTGTCCACCCTATTTTCAAGGTTAACGTTTAATGAATAGTTGGAGTTATTGCCTACAGAAGAACTTAATGCATAATTTGGTGTGGACAACCGAGGGTTTTGGGAGGCACTTCAACTTCAGGAATTACACACATCTTCAAGTCGTGTGATCATTGAAGGTATGTTATTTAAAATCTAATAGGCCGTTATGCCAACTGATTTTATTCTGGCCACTGCTGCCTCTGTTGTGTATATGTTAAGATGAAATGTTTATTGTGCAGAATTAATGACCAGTCTATAATTTTACCAACGCAGCAATCATCATGCACATTTGCCATAGTTTTGCATAATGACTGTTTTATATATATATATATATATATTCGGGCTGGACGATATGGCCTAAAATTCACATCTCAGTATAATTTGAAGCATATTGCAGTAACGGCATATATTGCAATATATTCTTCGTTATATAAATTTCAATATAACTGCTTATGAACGGGTAACATACTCCCATAGCAAATTCACTGCAGCAGGAAGTTGTATTCTTAACTGTTAAGAAATTTCAAATAGTATAGAATGCCATTTTAAGAACATTTATTTTTTAAAAATGCAATTATAGAAAAAAAATACAAAACCTGTCAAGTAACTTCCAAGCAGTGTAAGAGTAGATTTCTTTCTCCACAACAACACAATGTTAAAACAACAACAAAAACAAAAAAAGTCACTCTATAGTGCAAAACATTCTTCAGATGAGTGTTCCTATTGAGCAGATGCTCGGAAAAAGTTGGGAATACTCGTTATTTTCCGGAGCTGTGGGCTTTCGCGTGCACACGCATTTTGAGCACAGCTCTCCGTTCAGTGAGCTCACGACTGAACTGAACTGAACTGAACAGGAAGAGGTGACGGACACTTTGTCCTCAACTGGTGTTTTTGATAGATTCTTTCCCTGTTTAGACCCAGAAGTGCACTGAGTCGTCTCTAACGGAGCACCAGGCTGTTTGTAACAGGCAACTTTACGTGCACGCCAGCTCCTGCAGGTCCTCTGCTCACAGTGAGATTTCACCGCGACTGAATCGAAACTAACGCAGTTCTCACTTTAAAAAAACAAGTCACCATGACACCAAATCATACAATTATGTAAACTTTGCAATTAATCTGCAGTTCACGTGCGTGCTGGACTGTGGGGGTGGTCCGTACGGATCAACTATGAGCTGTTAGATCACCACCTATCGTTGGCCGGTATAATCAAAATCTCTACCGCTGGGCAAATTTATATCGTTTATATCATCTACCATTTATACCGCCCACCCCTAATATATATAAAATAATGTAGCACATGTTCAATAGGCTGCTTTGCAAGTTTAATAATATTATTTATCCTGGTCACAGTTAAGTGAATGAGCATAGCAACAATGGGCCCTAGCCTAAGATTGTATGGCGCATGTTCTAAAACACATGGGGTAAATTTATTTGAGGCATGGCCAAGCACATATTGCTATCACGAGGGCACATATTTCTGAGCATCAACCTGGGCACAAGGCATCTGAATTAAGGCTCCAGTTCTGTTATGAAGCTGTTGCTGTCTTCTCTGTGTAGACCATTTAAGGCGCAGTCACACTATAATGTTTACCTCAGCGTTTGGTGAACGCAGGGAAAGGTCGAGAAACGTGGCCAAAATCACATTACTGGAGTTTGGTGGCGAACCTCAAACGCAGCACGGCATTCCACATCATGGTACTAGCGGAGGCCAATGCATTGACAATTTTTAAAAAAAGTGTTCCACATGGGTCCTGCAAAAAATACATGTCCAAACTGGGTCTGTTTTCAAATTTCAGTACATACTGTACAAGAGCTTGTAATGTATCAACACTGGAGGATCTTCAACAGATCGCAATCCTGTCAGATATATCACAGTGTGTTTTGATGACAGATGAAGGGTTAGTATGTCTTAATGGGTATAATATCTGACAATATCCTTTTCTGCAACAGTGGTGCCACTTCTGTTGAAATTGCAGATCAGTTGAAGAATAAATATCAACCATCAAGACTTGCTGTAACAAGCACATAGTTCATTATGCTGTTGTGTCTAAATGCTGTAATGGGGAGAGGAAATGCTGCCATCTGCATTAAAAGGACCACGTTCACTTCAAAGGACAGCTGCCATTTAGAGTACTTGCTCTCTGACTCAGTTATACGTATCATCGTTTGAGGGCTTTGTGCCATCAGTAAGTATGATTTAACTTCATACTTCTCTATTTTACAGAAAACATTGTGACCTTTTTGTGAAAGACATTTATCACAAAGGGAAAATCTGACAGCATACCTGAAAATTAAGGCGAACTGGGATCGGGAGTGTGCACCTGTGTACACTGAGAGCTCTAAGTGCTAATGACACTGATCATGTACATGCGTGTTCGCCTTTTCAGCACAGCTGCATTCACTGTGTTAAAAGAAAAACACCACCCAGGGGTTGGAAACTAGCATTAGTTTTGGTTTGAATGGTTGGAAGGGATGTAAATTCAGAATTTATACAAAGGTACAGCTCCAGTTACTACGGTGGCCAATAAGCCAAGTTAAGACAACACTAGCAAATACAGGAAACACTTCCAAATGCAAAAAACACCTGCATCAATTCAACAACAGGTAGTTGCACCAAAGAAAAAGTCTTGCAGATTGAAATATGCTTGTAAACATAAAGAATACAACCATAATGTACAGCACATGTAACAATTTAATCTGCTGCAAATTCAGACAAACATACAAACAAATGCTTTGCAAAGTTTCACAACACAACGGAAGTACTCACAACACGAACAGAAGTTTATGGCTGGGGGACTTCTGCTCTTCAGTGCATTGCAAATAAAATAATAAAATGTGGAAATATAGCTAGCGTAAGAGTAAAATCATGAATTAAGTAAATAAATGAACTTACTCAACTCTCCTGACCAGGTAGAGATAAAAAGTGGAGCACCACGATGCATTGAACGGTCCATCAGTTAAAGTCCTCTGGGCAGAAACCTTTGTTTGTGTTGTAAGTACTTCCATTGTGTTGTGAAGCTTTGCAAAGCATTTCTGTGTTTAGGTGCGTTGTGTGAATTTGCAGCAGACACATTATCAAATTAAATTATATTAGCTATATTTGTTTGTGTTCTCTGTGTTTGCAAACAATTTTTTTCAATTTGCAAGACTACCTGTTGTGGAACTGATGCAGATTTTTATTTCTTTATTTTTTGCCTGTGTAAGTGTTTTCTGCTTTTGCTGGCATTGTCTTAATTTGGAAGTGTTGTGGCCCCTATCAGCCACCACAAGTTACAGACCAGTAGACTTATTAAATTCAAACTCAATTACAATAAAAGAAAAAATACCATATTAATAATGAAAAAATCCCAAGCTAAGATAACTAAAAACACTTTTAATTCAAGAAAAGCAAAGTGAAATTTAACCATATTTCCAACCTAGTTTTCAAGGAGACACTGACACGTGTCATACTTTAGTTGAAAATGCAAATGGATTGATGGTGTTAAATATATTATGCTCACGGAGGAACTGAAATTCATTTGCATAGTTGTTGTTGTTGTTAATAATTAGTAGGTTAACATCCCATTTCAACTGTGATGTTTTTATGAGCATTTAACAGGCTGGCTGATTCAAATGCAGCACAATCATTTCAGCACACTTACGTTTTCTTTTGTATCCTAACTATATTATGCAGGTCTGGCAGCAGATTAAAGAACACTTATAGGCTGCTTGTTTAGTCATGGACAGGGTTTTTCACATCATCTGGGTGATCCAAATATAATTTTTAGCAGCTGTTCAACTGGTGTCGTAATTCAAGTTAAACTCAACTGTAATCAAAGCAAGCTGAGTGTCATTTTCAACAATGGGCACATTTAAAAGAGAGTAAACACTTGTAGACGGTGAGTATAATGAAATTACTACACAAAAAGGAATGAATGGCCTGTGGCAAAAATGCAACAATCAGACAATGAGTTTAGTGTAATGATCGGTTAAAAACAATGAAACATTTGATGAATGTCTTTCAAATTTTAGGTACAATTAAATATTGACAAACTTCCATTGAAATCCAATTAAATGTGAGTTCCTATAAAAATTGATCATCAGTTGATATTAGTTGTAGGGTCCTCTTATCTTGAAATTCTATTGTGCACGGTCTAAAATGCATGGCGCAAATCCATTTGGGGCGTGGCTGGGCACACAGTGGTGTCTTGAGGACACACCTAGAGCTGTGTGCAAAGGGGCTGAATTAAGGCTCCACATTGTGCGTACGTATATAGAGATTTGATGGTCCTGAGGTTCGATTTCCCATCAGACAGGAAAATCACTAGGTCCCTTTTTGGCAACGTCCTAGTTGCTCCCGGTGTGCAGTTGAGCACCTTCCATGGCAGCACGCTGACATCGATGTGTGTGTGTGTGTGTGTGTGTGTGTGTGTGAACGGGTGAATGCCAGGCATCACTGTAAAGCGCTTTGAGCATTTGCATTGGATACAAAAGCTCCATAGAAATTTACCAATTATTTATTCAAGGGCATGCTGTGGGTGTTCTGTAGGCATGTCATAACGTTATCCAATCAAATGAGAATGTCACCTGCCAACCACTTTGTGCAAGGTGCACACCACTGTGGTATCAAGTGGATACAAGGGTGTGGAGAGGATTTCTGGTGAGGAAATGAATCTACACGGACAGGACGAGGGCGCACATGCATGCATGGAATCAGATGGCCAAAGCTATGAATGCTGGATGTTGCTATGACATTTGCATAAACACCTATGGGAATATTGCATCCTTTAACATCACTCTGCTGCATGAAGAGTGCCCACTGACCATCCATGAGGCATGCACATAAGGTGCAGCTGTTTCAGCTAGACTTTGATAGACACCATCCATGCAGAAGGACCCATGCATGCAGTACTTTTTAAGGTAAGTTAGAGCTGTTTGTCTGTCATTAAATGCTGGGCGCTTTAACTGTGAGTTGTGACACAGTTGGAGTGATTCTTCTTTGTTTGTTATAAGGTTGGAGTGTGTGATTCTTGCTTGTAATGTGTTTTTGTATCAAACCACGGACTGTTACACATCTTAATGATGTAATATCAGCAGATATATTTTCATTTCAGGGGTTAACATCTGGACCCCCTGTGAAAACTGAATCCTTCCCTGTTCATCTCCACCCAGCTCCAGACTGTACATGTGTAGAGAATCCACTTGTGTAAGGTGCATCTGAGTGTTGCGCTCTTAAAATCCCACAAACAGCAGCACTACAGCACTACAGTTTGACTCTGTTCAAAGTATCTTCTCAGTCTCTCACTGGATTAGTGTTCCTCTCTTCATATGTCAACAGTGGCAAAAGGGGTCAAAATACAACTTTTGTGGAAATTATGATGAATTATGTAGGCAAGAAATACTTGTATGAAAGATACACCTTAATGTAATTTTAGCCTTGTGACAGCAACAAAAAAGCTTAATTTTGATGAGGGAATGGTGGAAGCACATGTATACATGTGTGACGATGTTCAACCAGTAAACAAGAGTCAGTTCATGTTTTGTGTGGTAAAAATCTCGAAGATGCTTTGTGCCGCCACATTGGAAGGTATCTTAAAAGATAAGTTAATTTTTACAGCCTTAATCACATTAAAACATTGATACATATCAAGCTTCTGAGTGCTGTACTCACCTTTGACTACTGCTTTGTATGTGAGAAATCCCATTTTCCACAAATTAGTTAAAGATTGAATTAATGAGAGTGAATGAGACGTCTACTATGTGCTCAAAAATAGCAATGAAATGATGCTTGCAACCTATTTTGTAATTGCTGGCATGCTGGCGGGACAACAATGTATAAAAAATACGGCCAGCTTGGTGTATTGGGTACACCAACACTGCATCATCCTTAGAAGTTCGCTCCCGTTAGTTTTGTTTGGTTTTGTTTGTTGTTTTCTTAACCCCTCGGGGTTTTAAATTCAGGTTTGTTTTAAACTCAGCCACTAATGGTGCACAAGCCAGTGCACGCTTTGTGGCAGTCCTAAGCATGGATAAATGAGGAAGGAGGGTTGTGTCTGGAAAGGCATCAGATATGCAGGTCACAAATTGAATTTCCATTCCAGACCAGTTGAGGTCCAGTTTACCAACAACCACCACCAGTGCTGTTGGCCAGCAGCTTACCATCAGAAAATGTGCTACTGCTGGGTGAAGGAGGAGAAGAAGTAGGGGAAAGCATGTCCTGAGACATCACAAGAGGAGGAAGGGTAGACGTGTGGAGGTGAGAGTTGGAAATTTGAATGTTGGCAGTATGAATGGTAAAAGGAGAGAGCTGGCTAATATGATATAGAGGAGAAAGGTAAACATACTGTGTGTACAAGAGACCAAGTGGAAGTGGTGTAATGTCAGGAGCATTGACGGTGGGTTGAAACTTTTCTACCATCATGTAGATGGGAGGAAAAACAGTGTAGACATACTATTGAAGGCAGGCCAAAGTAAGAGTGTCTGACAAAGTGGTCAGTGTCAAGATTGAAAATTCAGTCCAGATGATGAATATCATCTGGACTGAGTTCAATGAGGTGGTGGAGAGTGTGCCCAAAGAAGAAAGAGTGGTGACTGGGGACTTCAGTGGGGATGTTGGTGAGAGAACAGAGGTGATGAGGAGGTGCTGGGTAGGTATCGTGTCAAGGGCATGAATGTGGAAGGACAGATGATGGTGTATTTTGCAAAAAAAAGGATGAAAATGGCTGTGAGGTATACATATTTTTAGCAGCACAGGGTGATATAAGAGTGGAGGAAGGTGTACACAGATGGACTATGTCTGATGCAGGAGATGTAAACCGTAAAACAATGGAGATTGTAAGGTGATGGCAGGAGAGAGTGTACCTAGACAGCATCAGTTGTTTTTTGTTTTGTTTTGTTTTTGTAGGATGACTTTGGAGGTGAAGAATAGGAAGACAGTGAGGACTTATCCAAAGATCAGATGGCAAAAATTGAAAGATGAAGACAGTTTTGTAAAATTCAGGGATGATATGAAACAAGCAACTGGGCAATTCCTGCATAAATAGTCAGAGAGAATGTTTGGAAGGTACTTGTGGTGCAACATCTGTATAGAGGAAGGAAAACAAGGAGATTGGTGGTGGAATGAGGAAGTATAAGGATGAAGAGGATGGCAAAAAAATAACTGGGATAGTCAGAGATGAGAAAAGTAGACAACAGTACAAGGGCATGTGGCATAAAGTGAAGACAGAGGTGGCGAAGGAGTGGAGGCATGGAGATGTTTAGCAGTGGAGTAGGGCTGGGTGAGAAAAATGATCACAACAAGGGATCACATAAAATTTATGTTGATTTTCCAAGGATGAAGTGATGACAGGCAGCTGTGAAGAGGATGAAGCGTGGAATGGCAGTTGGTCAAGATGACATGCAAGTGGAGTCATGGAGATGTTTAAAGTGCCTGTAAAGCAAATTCAGAGATTTGCTTCAAAACACATTATACATGTTAGAAATGCTTTGCTGATCATATGTTAAAATGTGTTCAACCATGTGATTTTTTTATTTATTTGGAGTTTGACTGGATTTCTGTGTTTCACCACAGATTTTTGGTGGGAGGTGGCTTAAACCGAACTCAATGAGGCACATGGTTTCACTTGCAGCATACGCCTATATAAAGCTGGAGCCGATTTGAATCTCTGCTCTGGAGCAGTAGGTGGCGGTAATGCATCTTTTACACTGGTTGCCAACCGCCGTTAAACAAGAAGAAAAATAATCTCTGGTCTTCCTGCTCAAATTTTGAGTCTATGAGAGGCAACATTTGTACTAATCCCACTGTTT
>OMMV01187861.1:0-12921 GCA_900302635.1 Chatrabus melanurus | reverse complement strand
AATTTATTGGGTTTGATTCTGGATGGTCTTACAATATCTCAAAGGGAGCAGAGGGGTTCCAAAACCCCACAGGAGTCCTGCAGCCAAGCCAACATCCCTGTGCTCCCACAGCCAGGATCCCCAGAACCTGGGAGGGGCCACAAGAGCGACACCCCCGGGTCACCTGGGACACATTCACAGATTTTCGACTCATCGCACAAAAACAAAAAAAAACCCTCCTTCATACATGCACTGCAATGCTGAAGTTGTGGAGACATTACCTACAGGAGCTAATGTGAGAATGGAAATGTCCAAATCAGTTGCACCAGATATTAGAGTGCACATTGCTCAGAGACACGTGTCTTCATGTGCACATTAAAACTGTAAGTATTTGGTCAAACTAAATGGCCTTTCACAGATCACTGGGTTAAAACATATTTGACCATGTTTTGTATTACGACGGCGTCATTTATGGTTGGAGAGAAGGGCACAGAGAAGAAGCTTAACGGGGGAGTTTTGGTGAGGCTGGAGAGGCCATAATTCATTCAGGAGACATACTGTCTGGAAGAATAAATCCCAGAGGAGCCAGAGGATTGCACATCATCAGATGAAGACCCACAACCGAGGCTTCTTCTTGGTGCAAAGACATAAATCTTTCATCCTCCTTTGATGATGCCATGACCCCTGTTATGGGAGGCGTCTTATATTAATGCAATGAAGTTGAGCGTTCTCTTGGAAAACATACAGTAAATGTTAAATTTTTAACACCCGTCAGTCTCAGAGAGTTGAATATCAGGCCAGTTTAAAAAATGTCTACAAAGTTTGCATGAACCTTGCATCTGATGGCAGCTTTTTTTCACTCAGACACATTCATCACCGTCTGCATCTCTGCATTTTTTTTTCTTTTTTGCCTCCAAAAATGGCTGAAACTAGTAGGTAAGATATTTTTTGGCTTCGCCCTTTTTGCTCAGGGTCACCACAGCAGACCCTATATGGATCCGCATGTTGATTTGGCACAAGTTTTATGCTGGACGCCTTTCTTGATGCAACTCCAGATTACAGTCATGGCACCCCTATATTTTATGTACACATTTTAAAATAGCCACCAAGACACCCCTATGTCATTACTTTTTGAGTTATCCTGCTAATAGACAAACAAACAAAGACATCGGTGAAAACATTACCTCCTTGGCAGAGGTAAATATCTTTAATATTTTTCTTGTTCCCATTTTTAAAATGCAACAAATAATCAATGACATTTGAAGCTTCTTCTGTGTTTCAGTTTGTACAAAGTCCAAACACAGTGTAAATATCATGAGCAGGGGCTATTGTCACTCATTTTATTTTGATATAATTTAAAATTAAATACCCAACTTCCATTTAATTCTTTTTTTTGTGACACAGATCCAAAACACGATACCAGTAATTAATCAATTTTACATTGTACTCATTGATAACATTTAGCTTAGTCCATGAAACATTTGTGGAGTTTTTTGGAAAAAAAGAAACAAAAAAATCTTTAATTGGTTTCTCTAATCACAGCCACAGAAGCCTATAACTCCTTCAGAGTTGTTTGGGTGTCTTGGTGGCTTCCCTCACTCGTCTCCTGGTGATTCAACAGACAAAAGCTGCACAATGAACAGTTTCTCCAAACACAGCCACAGATGCCTACAACGCCTTTGGAGTGGTCATGGCTGTCTTGGTGGCTTCCCTCCCTTATCTCTTTCTTGCACAGCCGCTCGACAGATTTACCATACAGTACCATACTGTCTGTATTTCTTAATGATTGATGTAAATGAAGTCCAAGTGACTTGGAAATGTTCATGTGTCCATCCCCTGAGTGGTCTAAAGAAAGCTAACTGTAAAAGTGATGGTTTGTAATGACAATAATCATTATATTTAGTCTGTCCAATTACTTATGGTCTCTGTAAATGGAGGGGCTGTGTATAAAAAAATGGTTGTAATTTATATGGTTAAAGTGATATTTTGTCTTCAAGCCAAAAATCGACACTATTAGCGGATCTTAGTAGTTTTATTTCAACTCAACTATGGCGGTGTACAGAGCACAAATAGCAAAAACTGTCACATTTACAAATATGTGGAAGTAACTGAACACGAAAGCCATAATTTTATTACATTAACGAGAACAATCAGACTTTTCTTCACTCTTAAATTTGTCTGTATAAAGCGACTACAAACTGCACACTGCCTCTTTGCACAAAGCCACATTTCCGCCCCCTGGAGCTCTTTGTGGGTTCTTTGAACTGTATCGCTGGGACGTTATATGTCTCGTGGGTGTCTCATTGTTCAAGGCCTGGAGGTGGCCGTGCTCGTGCAGGAGAATCGCGCTGATACTGGGCTGTTGACCTCTGCTCTGCCGAGTCAAATTGCTAGTTGTCATCATTAGCGCCGTATCCTGACAATCTGTGGAGCACGGTCCAGTGCATTTGGAGCAGGTCCAACTCCAGTTTATATGAGGCTTAATCTGAGAACAAAGTAAGGCGCAGGGTGCAAAGGGCTTGTATTTAGTCAGTGAATTAGTCATGGGGGTGTTTAACACGAAATTAACCAATCAAACTGCCATCTGTTATTCCTTTTTTTTTTTTTTTTTTAAAGTGTGCCTTCATCTGCCACATTGCTGTTTAGATGGCGGACTCAGAAGTGAGAGGTTTTCTGGCGAGAACACAGATCTGCACGCAAAGTGTCAAGTGAGCTGATCATTTATGGGAGCAGAATCCACCACAGCTCCCCTCATTCTCCTCCAAACACCTGATCTCCTCCACATCCCAGCAGACAGCCTCCCCCACCCGCCCCCCATTAATTACCTCCGGCCACGAGGTAATGTTTGTCTCTTAGGGAGATTACACAGAAACTACTAAACTGATTTTCTTTAATCTTGGTGAAACGCTGGGGCATGGGCCAAGGAAGAAACCATTATCTTTTACAGTGGATCTAATTAAGGGGGCGGATCCAGGAATTTTTTTTTTCACTTTGTTTTTAACATTGCGAGATAAGGCACTTTTCAACATTTTTGTGAATTTCTCAAGAGATAATGCACAGAGCTTTATTTAAAAAATCAGGCATATGTAGAGTATCTACATTATCTCCATTGTTCCGTACCCCACCTTTTCACCAATTTTCAAGAAAATTGGTTTAGTAGTTTTTGCGTAATCCTGCTAACATTTATCTCCAATTGCTACAGAGGTATGTGTGAAGTGTTGGCGGAAGTATGGGCTCTCAGAGCGCCGTTGAATTTTTGTTATTAATTCAGTTTCATGGTCGTGTGATGTGCTAACCAAGTTTTTTCTGTTGAGGGAGATGGTCTACTTCAAAATTCCATTGAGTAACTTAGGGAACATTTTTTTGCACACGAGGACTCCCCCCTAGCTGGTGCATTGATGAGTCCAAGCAACTCTTGGGTTCAGTATCCTCAGAAACATGTCGTGAATCAGAACTGATTGTTTTGATGGAGCCATTCTACGTTGGTCGATTGGATGTTGTACATCAGCTGTTAGACTGACGTTTTAACACATTCTGTTCTCGTTTCATCAACCATTTGATGCTTTGTGAGACCCACGTGAGAACCGTCATTAGTTCATGTGAGACACAAGCTGCTTCTGCATTAATGTTGGTGTGAGATTTTCTTCTTTCCAGTCAGCATTAAGCTGTAGTGTCAGGAAGGTAATTATGTTACACCCAGGAGTGTGATAATACTGCACCCTAAGACGTATAAAAGTTCATGCGGTAAGTGCAGACACAATGATCGTGCTCAGAAGTGTCTTTACTTCCCACTAAAGGTCAGACCTCAGGACTCATTTATCAACAGCCAGAGCCCTAATTGTACATTTGAAACCACTACTGATGCTGCACCAACAGAACAGAGTGGTTTTAAGGCTCACTGGCCGGGTATCACAGGTTTTCTTCACTCGGTCCGATGTGCGTTTGATCTTTACGTCAGAACATAGATGCAGGCAGCAGGTCTGAGGGACTGTGGTACAAAGAGAAACCACAACACTGTGCTTAATTTTGGGCCAAGCGGTTCTGATACACGTTCTTCAAAACAGTTTGGCATGAGGATGTAATTAGGAGAAGTGGATATGGAACAGGGAGCCAGGATTCGTGTCAAACTATAAAAACTGGAGAAACCTTTGAGTTTAGGGATGAAGTAAACCAGGCCCTTTAAAACATGCAGTTCCCATCTTGGAGTCCAGTATTTTGGTCTCACAGCTGATCCATGCTTTGAGGTTCAGTCCCAGCCAGTCCCAGACTGCACAAACAGTGCAACCTCTGTCAAGTCAAGTCTACATATATGCAGTCAGGTCCATAAGTATTTGGACAGTGACACTTTTTGTCATTTTGTCTCAGCACAACACCGCATCAGAAATGAAACAATATTTTCTTGCGGTGGAGACTTTTAGCTTTAATTCAAGAGGTTTGGCAAAAAATATCACATTAACCATTTAGGAATTACAGCTGTTTTTTCTACATTGTGCCCTTATTTTCAGAGGCCATAAGTAATTAGACAAACTAAATATTAGGATTGTTGTGAATACAAATCATCACTTTTTCAGCTAGTTTTCTTTAGACAAGCTGGGGGATGGACAGATGAACATTTACAAGGCACTGAATATGTCTTGGAATTCATATAAATAAATAATTAAGAACTACAAAGAGTATGGTACTGCATGGTAAATCTGTCTGGAATGGGCAGTTCTCAAAAGCCAAATGACCATGCAAGAAGGAGATGAGTGAGGGAAGCGACCAAAACAGCCATGACGACTCCAAAGGAGATATAGGCTTCTGTGGCTGTGTTTGGAAAAACTGAGCACAGTGTAGCTGTTACCAGTTATGCAGCTTCATGGTGGAGTGGAACTGAAGGATTTTCTTAAAAAAAAGATGTGAAATTGTAATTAGTTTGTTAGAAGGCACATGGGAGACTCAAGCCTAGATCTGATTTGTCTTGTTTGAAACTCTCTGTTCCAGATAATCCAATGATGCAAGGTAGCACCAACAGATACAGATTGCCCTTTGATCCTTCTGCTATTGTTTTTTTTTTTTTTTTAAATAACTTGCTGATCATGATTCATGATGACAGTGAACGTGTGATGTGCTGGGTATATGTTTTGTGTTGTACTACTGCTGGCAAAGAAAATTGCCCTACGGGGAAATTAAAGTTTTGCTCTAATTGTATGTTAGAGAGCTCAGATATGTTTTCAGTCTGGATTTGGATAGATAAAGGACTCAAAAGTTTCACAAGTTTATATATTAACAACAGAACCTTAAAATCTGACCTCACATGAACAGTAAGTCAATGAAGTGATACTAAAATTGGACAAATTTTCTTCTCGGTTAGAACTCTAGCAGCAGCATTCTGAACTAATTGAAGAGTTCTAATTCTAGTGTGTAGCAACCCAGAAAATAAAGCATTACTGTAATCAGTGCGAGATGAAACAAGAGCAGGAATCAATGTCTCTGCATCAGCCTTGGACAGAAAATGACAAATCTTCACAATATTCTGCAAGTGAAATAAAGGCATTGTTGGTCATCTCTCCACTGTATAATTTAGAGGACAGTTTGGGGTCAAACACCACCCTGAGAGTTTGAGGATTATCACTGTGATGAAAAGCATGCTTCCAATGATAATGTTCACTGATGATACTGGTGCCAATGACTCACAGGAGTCACGAACAATTATCATCTCAGTCTTCTGTAAATTTAGAAGTAAGAAAGAACATGACATCAAGTTTTTCACTGAAACCCCACAATCCCGTGAATTCCTAGTATGAGAGACTTTATTTGCAATTATATTCATGCAAAGCTTAATGTCATCAGCATAACAGTGAAAAGTAGTTCCATAAGATTGCAGTATCTGTCTGAGAGATGCTATATGAAGTGAAGATAACAAAGGACATAAACACAACTAACCCTAAAGTGGCCCATCCTTAATAACGAGGAGTAGTTATTATGCATGCACAGAGTACGGTCAGAATCTCAAACTTTTTCACTGTGGATTCTGACATTCATCAGGGATCGGTTCTGGCTCCTTGTCTCTTCAGTGCTTGCGTGGGCTGGGCGATGGGTAGAGTTGTGGAAACCAGTGGTGAGGAAAGATTTACTGACCTTGACTTCGCGGATAATGTTCTGATCTTTGCAGAATCAATGGATTCCCTGATTGCAGCAGTCGAGAAGCTGATTGAGAAATCGGACTGTCTGGGTTTGCGATTGTCCTGGATCAATGACTTCATGGACTCGGTCATCAGAAGTGTATCTGTATGCAGTGAAAAAGTTGAACTTGCAGAGACATTCACCTATCTCAACAGTGACATTCATGTCTCTGTGTCCTCAGCTTTTGAGATTGAGAGACACCTGGGAAGAGTTTATGGACTCATGAGGTCTCTGGATAGAGGTGTTTGGCGATGCCGATACCTTTGCAGGAGAAGGAAGGTCCAATTCTTTGGAGTCCTGGTGTTTCCTTTCTTACTATTTGGTTGTAAGACTTGGATTCTAACCAGTGACCTAAGGCACTCACTGCATGTCTTTGACACAGTCATTCCAGCGGTACCCAAAGATCCTCCAAAGTGACCTAATACCAAACGAATGGTAACTTTGGGAGAATCAGATGAGAAGGATCTCTTGCATTGTGAGGGAGCGTCAGCTTCGACATTTTGGCCATGTGGTACGTTTCTGTGGGCATGATCCACCATGCAGGTGCCTCAGTGTTGAGGACCCCAGTGGCTGGAGAAGGCCAGGGGGACGTGCATGATTCACCTGGCTGCAGCAGATAGATGGATGCTTTTGAGATGTGGTGATGGACCGGTTGTCTGCCTGGGTGGTTGCCATCCAGGACCTAAGGCAGTTATGTAGTGGATTCAGCGCCGCATGGCATCAGCGCATGCTCCTAGACCTCACCTATATCTGCATAATGAAAGTGACACTGCTGGGATTTTGTGAATTCTTATGTTTCTATTGAGGATCTAAACATCTGTGATTTGTACATTTAACAAACCGATGTGTACTTCAGCTGAAGCATAAAGTCTCAATTTGAAAATGTTCCCTACGTTACACCCTCCGCTGGTAGTGTCGGTGTATGTTTCAAAAAGGTTGGTGCCCACTGGTTTGGAATTAACAAGAGTAGAGACTGACACACACTGTGACAGGACTCAGGGGACTTCAGGCAAACAGGAGACGTCAAACTGTCTGTCCTGTCCTCTTTTTCCTCCACAGGACAGTAGACATTGATCTGGATTTTTATCCAGATTTGCTGCAGTCACTTGTTCATTTGGACAGGAGTGATGTTAATCAAGTTGTTTTAAAAAGAAAGAAGATAGGGGCTCCAAACAAGCAATAATAAATCCAAATATAATTTGTAAAGTAAAAGTATTTATTTTCTTTATTTTTATTGTTGACAGAATTGTCATTAAAGGGGGTATCTCACCTGCAATTTTTTTTTTTTTTTTTTTTGCATGCTGTAAATTTGTGACCTGATTTTTCGTGACTTTTTTACTTTTTTTGAAACACGCAATTGTCGCAAAAGACACGCGAGATAAATAAAATCTGCAAATAAAATTTTTTAAATAATAATTTAAAAAAAATTTAAAAATTGCAAATTAAAAGCACAAATTTGGCGCAAAGCAACAAAAAAAAAAAATCGCAGGTGAGATACCCCCTATAACCTGATACCTTTAAATACAGCATATTGTCTTACATCTCCTTTAAACACTTTGGGCCTAAATGGTCCACAGAAATAAACCTGCTTCGCCTTCTTGTCCGTAATAACGTTTAACTGCGTGGAGGACGTGGTGGCTTCATGCTTACAGACGTGGACATGCAACTGGGCGGTCACTGGTTCCGGAGGTAAAAGATCAGCATTTGCCCCACCCTCATTAACATCACTAAGGTGCCCTTGAGCCACGCCTTGAATGAAGTTTGCCTGAAAAATACAGCATTGCTCCACGTCCACATTAGATAAAAGAAAATTATGATTCAGACGTTTATTGACTCAGTGTTATCTGCTGATCCTGTAAATTAAAGTTTTGTTTGTCATTTATAAATTACAAAATCAAAATCCACAGGCCTCAGGCACTGTAATGGTCTCTAATTCCAGTTAATAATTAGTCACGGATATTACACACATTTTCCCGAGAGGAACATTTAGCCAATTAGAGAAAAGATCTGCCAAAAGCACCTTGTAAAGAGTAAATTATCACAGCGGAGGGGAGATGTAAAACACTTCACCAAGACGCGTTGCCGTGCCTTTTGCTTTTTGTCTTGGGAATGAAATGTCAGCGCAGAATACAGCTTGGAAATTTATGAAAGCTGGAAATCTGAGGAAGGGAGTGTAATTGATGTTCCGCAATGTGTGTCTCACGAACTCGGAGGTGTATTCGGGTCATGTACTGTCGGCTGGAAAATTCTTTCTTAATGTACGTTTAATCACACAGGACTTGTTTAGTCCATTTCTGTAGGTTTTTTTAAAAAAAAAATGGTGACTCACACTCAGGTGTGGAACAAATTAATCACAGCATGTTCTCCCCCATGTTTGCGTGGATTCCCTCCGGGTGCTCCGGCGTCGGCCCTCCCTGCCTCTCACTTTGATTCAATGACCACTGGGATATTCTCCAACGCCCCCCTGTGACCCTTAATTGGAATAAGCGGGTTTAGAAAATGAGTGAATGAATTTATCTTTCCAGCATTGTTTAAATATGATCAGCTTACATGAAGGCGACGTGATGTCAACACAAATTATGCAAAATTATTATTTTTTTATTGCAAACAGACTCACGTGCTAGCAAGCTACATGCTAACTAGCCAAGCTAGCATGAAGAGACAATGTACTAAAATGCCTAGTTTGTGCAGTTACTACCCAGATAATAATATGACAATTATGTGTACAATTCACTTATTTCACAGCTGACTGCAAACTACACCCACCAGCCATTTCATCAGGTCCGGCTAACCAGTACCAGGACCCTGACTTCAGAACTGCCTAAACACCCTTTCATCCTCTAACTGGGCATTTTGGTTTCCACACCATTACTTGTATCCCGCCAGCAGCCTGAACAGTTGATAAAAGGCAGAGTTCATCCGTGCTTTCATGTTCATGTCAAATTCTGACTCTTCCATCTGAGTGTGGCAGCAGAAAGCCCAACTCATCAGAGCAAGCCGCGTTTTTCTAATCTTCCATTGTCCAACTTTGGTGATTCCGTGCCCACTGTGGCCTCAGCTTCTTGTTAGCTGACAGGAAGTGGCGCCCTGTGCGGTTATCTACTTCAAGGTGTGACATGTTGAGCAGACGTTGGTCCTCATGAGTGATTATTTGAGGCGCTGGTGCCTTTCTATCAATTCCAAACAGTCGAGCCGTTCTGCTCTGACCTCTACCATCAATAAGGCATTTTTCACCCAAAGAACTGCTGCTGACTTTTTTTTTTTGGACCATTCTCTGGAGATCCTGGTGATGGTTGTGAAAATCAAAGTAAATCAACAGTTTTGTGAAATTCTCAAACCGGCCCGTCTGGCACCAACAACCACACCGCATTCAAAGTCACTTAAATCCACATTCTGGGGTTTGTTTTATACTTCAGTAGATCGTCTGAATGAATATTGCTGAAAATGTGAAGAAAATGCATTTTTAAGCATCAATTTGCGACATATTCTCATAGCACATTTTGTATAATTTTTTTTGGTAACTAGTGTAATTTTTATAATTGTATAATGATTGTTTTTCTTTTTGCTGCGACTGTATATGTGTAATTGTTTTTAACTTTTGTAAGGTGTCCTTGAGTGTTTTTGAAAGGTGCCTTTAAATAAAATGCATTATTATTGTTGTTATTATACTAAAAATTCATTCATTCATTTTCTACCGCTTATCCGGGTCCAGGTCACGGTGGCAGCAGACAAAGCAGCTCTGCCCACACTTCCCTATCCTCAGCCAAGACCTGTAACTCTTCCTGGGGGATCCCGAGGCGTTCCCAATCAAAACTTTATGCAAATAAATTCTTGCTGCTGCCAAGAGAGGATCCTTGGGTACCCCCGGAATGACTGACGAATGGATGGTTACTTCGGGAGAGCTATGGCATTTTGGCCATGTGGTGCATTTCTCTGTGCATAATCCAGAACGCAGGTGCCTCAGTACTGAGGACCCCGTCAGCTGGAGAAGGCCAAGGACACGCCCACGTTTAACCAGGCTGTGGCAGATAGATGGTTACTTTCAAGAGGTGGGGATGGACCAATTGTCTGCCTGCATGGTTGCCATCCAGGACTCAGGGTGATTCCATGGAGTAGCAGTCGATGCGGTGGCACCAATACAAGCTCCCAGACTTGACATATGATTCCTACGTGTCATTAATCTCAGTGGAGCTTGCACGTTTGGAAACTGTAGTTTATTCCTGTATAATCTGTAAAAATCACACTTCTCTGTTTGCTGACGATAACATTGATCCTGCAGCTCATCAGTGGTGACCAACAGAATACCAAAGGCCACAACTGGAGACATGCAGGCGTCGGCAGGTCATACAGGGGACATCTGTAGTCTGGACTGGATGTCGCCACATTCATTCCACGAATGGATCACAGTTCCAGCATGCTGATGGCGTTTTGATGTTGCCCGTTCTCCATCAAAGTCTAGTGTGGAACACGGGAGTCACACAGAGGTATCATTTTGATGACGACGTTGATGTTTCTCACATAAAATATGAAACTGTCAAAAAGAATCTGTTATTTTATGCACCGCTGCACATGTGCAAGGCAAGTAGTTCTCCTCGAGGAATCAAACATACGTGATTTTTTTTCTTTGTTTTTAGCACAAAACTCACTATATATTATAAAAGTTATCACTTATTAAAATTAGGATTTTAATCTGCTACTTATGTTGCATTTTTTTGCACTGACCAAAATTTGAACATGAACTTGTTTGCATTTGAAGTTGATCCTCCACACATGGAAGGAAAGGCACATCTTGTTCTTTATATTTAGGACTGATAGAAAGCGGGGAAGTAACATTTAAAATGGATATTAATGAAGGAAAGTCAATATTCAGACATAATTCACTTGGGGTGACACAGGAGGTACAATCAGTTCCACTGATCGAAAAAAAAAGGTGAATGGATTAAATTAGATTAATAACTGAAAGAGGCAGCTTTTCATGTGTGAAATGAGTGCTGCATTTTCTGGTGAAAGCTATAGCCTGTGTTCTGCTGGGATGATGTGCTTCAGAAATATTTTGCTTAGGTTTATAGTTGCGGTGGATTTGAGGTAGGAAATGAACCGTTGTTCCACGCTGTGGGTCGGGGCAGAGAGATAGGAAATGCTGTGAAATTGTTCATATTGGAAAATGGCTACTTATCATCACTGTGAATGTGCTGCCGATAGTCAGTTTTGTGATAGCAATAATAACCTGAGATACGGCCAGAGACAGCAGCATGCCACCGTCAGCATCTCCTCATGCAGCACTCCCCTGTGCACCACTCTTTAATTAGTTTAGGGGTTAATTGGGTGTGTCTGACGTAGATTCTGCTGCTGATAGCAGGTACCCTGGAATAACAGCGTGTAGAAAGATTTTTTGGCGTTCATATCTTTACCAGAGAGGTTACACCTTCTCCCATGTCTGTTGGTTTGTCAACAGGATAAAATATTTTCATTAAACTTAATGACGGGGTTGATTTTGGACTTTCAGACAGCCCAGTGGACTGTCAAGGCGAGACTTATCGAAAAGGGAGGGGATCAATTCAATTCAATTCACTTTATTTGTATAGCGCCAAATCACAACATAGTCGCCCCAAGGCGCTTCACAAGGGTTAGGTCTAACCTTACCCACCCCCTGAGCAAGCACAATAGCATCCCACTCTTTTGAGTGGGATGCACTCAAAAGATATGGCAAGTATTTCCTTATATTACTATGACGCTCATTTTTATTTCATTTTGTCGCCCTTTCAGGCCCACCAGGTCTTCTGCAGATGTACATGACGCAACAACAACAATGAAAAAAGGATCACAATGATGAAGAAAATGCTGAACTAATATGATGGTTTCCCCGTGCGACATTATGCAGGTCAAATAGCTGCACATATCCTTGTGATGTAGTCTGATGAGGCATATTGTGGCCTTCGGAGATGGTGTGATCATCAGGTGAGGCTTGGAACAGGTTTGCACTTTAATTAGCTTCCTAGATTTAAAAGAATATTCCATTTTCTCTACGAGCTTTGCTTAAAAAACTTTTATCATATGGAATTCTGTATATTCTGTAGCATACTTATTGTACTTCTTGATGTTTAAAATTTTTTAACTCTGTGTTTATTTGCTTAAGGGCCTATCACACTGAGCTGTGACTGTCGTGGCATGGTCGCGACCTGATGGAGCCGCGACATTGCGGCGAAAAATGCGGATTTTGGCCGAGTAGCACCTTGCACTCACACTGACGTGGAAGAGCAAAACGATCACGGATGTCCCGTGCATGACGCTCGACACGCATGCGGCATGCGCTTGTCATGTGAGAGAGCAGTAGCACGCAGCGTTATTCGTCCCAAAAATGCGCCTGGATGTCAAGCGAGTGCCAGGCAGGATTCACTGGATGCCGGCCGTCATTTGCGGGAGTGTGGAGCGAGATTCGTGCGCCACGAATGAACACATGGATGACTAAATGAACGGATTAATGACACTGGGAACATTGCCAGACATTTGTGTGAGTGTCATGCAGCACGCGGACAATATTCATACGTGACAATTGAGACATCGCGACGAGAGAATTCCACTTCTGCACGAGACAAATCAATCTTAACTCTGCCTTTTAATTATATACATTAATAACCCGTTGTCTAACTTAATAAAACACAGCTGACTGAGTACTATGTGTGGTTCTTATCGAGTTTGGTTGCTTTATGCGTTTAAATTACTGTTATTCATCAGTTATTACCTGCGGTCGCTGTCCGCGGTCCTGAAAACCAGCCG
>OMMV01187858.1:0-17281 GCA_900302635.1 Chatrabus melanurus | reverse complement strand
TGCTGGATAGGCATCTCTGGCCCCGAGTTGTGTGGAAACTTTGGGGTATTTATTATTCAAAGGCCTTGTTCCCTATGCTGTTTTAGTACGGGGGGAGCAAAGGTGCGTGTTTTGGTAGAGGGAGATGCGAGGTTGACAGTGTCACTGACAGGGAGAGCTTCAAAATCCCACAGTCGACTTCCCCCACCATTATTTGTTCCAGTCCAGGAAGGAGAGATCAGACCGCAGTGCAGCTCTTTGTGTTTTTGTGTGTGTGCGCGTGTGTGCGCGCGCCTGACTGTTTTGACACTGTTGGAGTTTGTTCTGTGCGACTTAAATTGGGATGTTGGGATGTAGCCGTGTAAATGCTTTGCATGAGATGACACAAATTTGTTCAGCGAGAGGCAGACTTGATATCAGGGTGCCAGTTGCGATATTACATATACATAGTGACAGCGGTGGGCGCAGCTAACCTCAAAGTTACCTTCGATACCCGCGAGTCCGCTACCTGAAAGGTTAACTGTCATAACGCTAAAGCTATTGATAACCGCGAACTGCTGAAGGCGCAGTCACACTATGGCATTTGGGTCGATGAAGATGAACGTATTTGCACACGTCGGTGATCGGCAGCCTCCCCTAGGCTGTGCTAGCCTTCGGCGGCGTTTGGTGGCACATTGCACTCGGTAGCCCTCGCTAGCCTGTGGGAGCTGTGCGAACAGAAGCCTGAGATACTGGTGCGATTGTGTTCGCTGGCTAACGTGCGGGTGCTGGTTCGCCTACCTGCTCAAGGCCCAGTCACACTATGACGTTCGGGCCGACGAATATGCACACATCAGTGATCGCCAACCTCTGCCGGCCTTCGGCAGTCTTTGGCGACATTCGGTGGTATTCGCCGCATCCAAAATTTTCAACATGTTGAAAACTTTTCGCAGTTTGCCGACGTACCTGCGGCTACGTAGGAGACCGTTACAGACTGTTGATCATCGCTACGTGCACGTTGCACGCGGTAGCCCTCGCTAGCCTGTTGTACCGGTGCGAACAGCCTCCAAAAGCCTGAGTTACTGGTGCGATCGTGTTCGCTGGCTAACGTGTGGGTGTTGGTTCAGTGGCGTGTCGAACCCCTCTCTCGAACGTTTCCACGTCGGCAACACAAGCTAACCTCAAAGTTAGCTTCGATAGCCGCTAATTCGCTAACTGAAAAGTTAACTGTGATAATGCTAAACCATTTAGCTAAAGCTACCAATAACCGCCGACTGCAAACTTTTATTATATGAATTTTGCTTTGGTTCAGTTCTTTTAGCTCTAAAACCCAGAAAAACAGACCTAAAGAGCTGAAATTTGAATATGTTGATGTGTAAGCATGGAGGCTTCCGAAAAAATTTTAGCAAGCCAAGATCATATCATGATCAAAATGAACATAAATCATTAAATAAACATGAAATTAAACATTAGTTTACATTGAACATACAGTACAGAAAGTATTAAACAAATAAGAAATATTTATAAATCATCTAATTTGGCTTTAGCTCTTGCTCCTCGAGGTGATGCTACCTTCGCACGATGTGTCGATTTCACTTATTTGATTAGTGTTTGAGCGCCAACAGGAACAAATGTATGATTTTTTTTTTTTAGGGTTTATAAACATTTTTGACTGTTAAACTTCATTTCAAAAAAAATGTTAATGGCTAATTTGTCCGCTAATGGTTTTCAAAGTTAGCTCAAAAGCTAACCCGCTAACAAAAAAAGTTAGCTTTTCTCATTAGCCGTTAGCTGATTAGCTGATCTGTCCCGACAGGTTAGGCGCTTTTATCGAGCTCGGCCTGAACGTGCCATCGATCTGCTCGAATCATTTGCGCTTCGTACCCGTCTGTATTTACTCAAAAAAAACAAAAAAAAAACAACCCATTTTGCTTAATCAATTAAATTAATCACAGTGCGGCGCGCTTCTTCCCATCGCAAACAGTCGTAATGAAAAGCTGCCTCCAGACCGCCATCTCTCTCCCGTCAGGGAACCAAACTTTGCACACTTTACATGCAATATTTATGCCGCGTCTGAGAATGAGGACTCGCGGTCTGGTCATCTGGAAAAAAAAAAAGAAAAACTCAGGCAATCACTGATTGTCTCTTGTCCTTATGAAAGAGAATAATTCTTTAACATGCCAAGACGATTCAGAAACGGCCCTTTTTGATGAGTGACACTTCCTGTCCCCCGGATGCTTTTTATGTGTCGAACTCATTAATAAAGCAGCACCCCAGAGAGCGAGACCGTGAGAGGGGGGGAATTTGGCGGGGACGTGAAGTGTGTGTGTAACTTTTGGTGTTTGAATTGTCAGGTGTGATTTTGGGACTCTGATCTTCACGCACCAAGGTTCAATCACACTAGTTGTAGCGCTATTTATCGTTTTCTTCTCCGACAATCGAGCAGTTGTCTTTCGGAGCAAAGCGGCGGGCTCTTTTTTTTTTTTTTTTTTTTTTTTTTTTTTTGGTGGTGATGTCAAACACTGAATAATAAAAGAGTCAGAAGTAGAATTCCCTGCAGTGAGATGTTACCTGTGAAAGAACGAAGGGGAGTGAAAATTCCAAATTGGTATAATTCTGGTTTTTTTTTCCTCCTCCCTTTGCATCTCACTATGTCCTTTAGCATCTTTTGTTCTGGATTTTTTGTGTCAAACAATCGCGCTTTCAGGTTCCGCTGTGGTTTGTTCTATCATAAACACAAAAGAGCATCAATGCAAAATGCTTATCGGTGTCGTCTTTCAACATCCACCTCGTCTCTTTGTTATAATTTCCCAGAATCACGTGTGTGTCGCGTATTAAAGCGTTTAAATGGTAATCTCCGACTGCCTTTTGTGCCCGCGCGTTGTTGCTCCCCACGCTGCGGGCTCGGCTGTTCGTCTGTGTTTGGGCTTCTCAGGCATCCCGCATTAAAGCTTAACGGCACTTCCGCTCCAAGAATAAGAAGTGACGGAACGCGACCGGCGCGTATTTTTGAAGTCGCACAATAAGCGCGGCGGCATCTTATCTGTGCAATGCAAAGCGCGCGCGTTCGCGAAGCCTCGAGGTGCGAGAAATGTTTTCTCCGCGGGCGGGAATGCACGGCAGGCGCGCGGGCTTTTAGCCAGCATATTAAACGCGTCAACTCGTGAAGTAAAACGCTGTAAATGCTTTCAATATTCATGTTTTCGTGTTTGTCAACCGACATTTCATCACAAATTCATGAAAAAAGCCACTCAGGATGCACGCCGGGAGAAGCCTTTTGTGCGGCGCATTCATTTTTGAAAAGACGCCGTCCATTTAGAGCTCATCATCAGAGATTTGCATCCCGAGCCTTCCAAAAAAAAAAGATAAATATTTTGTATCATGCATTTTTTAAATGGCACAGCAGTGAAACATATTTTTCCAGATTGACTTGTGCTCATAGTACACTCTTGTTTTGTGCGTCGGGCAGCGCTAATGGACTTTTGTGTCGTTTTGTTTAGTGAATAATTAACATTTATCCAATATGTACAGTGAAAGAGTTGTATTATTGATCAGCACAGTTGTTGTTTTTTTTTTTTACAAATCTTTTTCTCAGCAGCATCCGGCGGTGAATAAATAACGACGCCTCAGCAACACCAGTTGAGTATTTGCTGAGAGACATAAATCCTGTCTGATTCCCATATCGGAGACTAAAAAATGATTTCCAATTGCTAAAATATCTTCATGAATCTTCACAAATTCTTTGAAGTTGTTGTTCGCTGTATGAATTCTTTCTCATTTTGTCCTGTATAGACATTGAAACTAAACCATAAAGGATCCCATCAATGGGGTGCAGCTGATTAAAGTAGTTATCACCTTATAATGCATTTGGACACTTATTTTCTGTAGAACCTTTGAATGGGGAGTTAGGCCTCGGTCCCATATACAGGATTTTTGCCCACGATTCACCAAGACCGTCCCCAGGACCCACCACGGTTTGATAGTCGTGGTGGTGTCATGGTCAAAAATCGGGGGCGAACTCTCCATTCTAAAGGGCCGTTCCTACAAATATGATGTTTGGCCACGACTGTCAAATCATGGCGGTTTCCTGGGCGATAGTCTTGGTGGTGTCTTGGTAAGTCTTGAGCACTCTTGATAAAGCCTCGTTCCTACATACATGATTTTGACCATGAATGTCCGCAATTTACCAAGACCGTCCCCAGGACGCACCACGGTTTGATAGTCATGATGGTGTCGTGGTCAAAAATCGTATATATGTGTAAATGGGGCCTAACTTGCCATTCTAAAGCGCCGTTCCCACATACATGATTTTTGGCCACGACACCACAACGACTATCAAATCATGGTAGTTTCCTGGGGATAGTCTTGATGGTGTCTTGGACACGCTTGATAAAGCCTCATTCACACATGCATGATTTTGACCTTGAATGTCCACGATTCACCAAGACCATCCCCAGGACCCGCCACGATTTGACAGTTGGGGTGTTGGGGCGGTTTCAAATCGTCATTGAAACCGCAACCATATTTAATTTTAAAAATAAAGATTTTTGCACTATGTAATGCCTTTAAAATTTGTTGACCACGAAACTACGGTACCGCCTTGTATCCTGGATGGCAACCAACCAGGCAGACAACCGATCCATCCCCACCTCCTGAAAGTAGCCGTCTATCTGCCGCAGCCAGGTGAAACGTGGGTATCCCTTTGTCCTTTTCCGGTTTTCCATGTCCAGAACGTACATTACTTCAAAATTATTGAAAATAAATTCGCCACAACCTCTTAAATTTGTCAACCCCCCCCCAAAACATAAACCTCTTACCGATCATCAACAATTTGTTTTATGTTTCAATACCAGAGGGCACAAATCCAATGGAACATTTCAAAACATTTGTTTTGAAACAGTTGGCGATGTAATGAGGCCCCGTTTTCCACAGCTCCCAATGTTTTCTTTTTGATATGAACTCTGGAACAATATTTTGAAACTTTAAAATGTTCCGAACAGTGTTTCAAGTTTGCCGTCACTAATTTGCAGTATTGATGGAAAAAAATGTTGGTACCATCCCCAGCCGTACATTCTATCCATTCTTTAATTCCAGCTTTACTTTCCCGTTCGGCTGTATATTTTGTCCCGTGTTTGCCCACGTACCGGGCATCGTGCTTGTCCCCGCGATTGCTAACTTGTTAGCTGACGCTCATGTGATGGCGGGCAGCTGTTTTCCCATAATCCGTCCAGCATCCATTAACCATCCAGCAGGTGGCAGACCTGGTGCAAACACCAATTAATCACTTCATTGATCATAAAGATGATAGTATTTATTGTTGTTCAGTTATTGTCCACAAAAGCTGGCTGGGATGGATTAACTCACTCACCCACTCACCTGTTACTGGTGCAGGGGATCATTGGGCTTTCTTTTTGATCACAGAGGATATTGCCAGCTTCTAGAACTTACCACTGACTTATCGACATTACGCTTGTTGGTCGATCTCCTAACACCCTCCATCTTTTCCTCGCTTTTTCCGTCTACCGCTGCACCCACCTGCGTCTCGTTCCCAAAATTCTCCAGGTTTTATTGGGGAAAGGATTCATGGCGAGCACACAACCCAGCGGTTAGAAGTGCAACCTTGAGCCTAATAAAAACACATTCACAAGCATGTCTAATGGGCACACGGCAGGCCGCGGGGAAAACGGCCCTTTTATTGTCCAAAGTAGGTGCACGCCCACACCTCTGGAGGTCATGGGGTTCAGGAAAGAGGGCTGACTGTGTTTGTGCCGTCAGCCATGAACACCCGCAGGATCTGCTGCAACGATTCTGACGTCATCTAAAATCATAGCGTTAGTTAACATAAACTTTAACCCTTTATGACCCGTGAGTGTTTTTGAGCAGTTTCTTCCTCAATGACATACGCAAAAGTGAAAGCTTACGACTCTCAAACATGATAACGGAGTCATTTACGTCGTACCAACTGACAGAAAACCTTTTCAGCTTTCAAGAAAATGGGTCAACTTCATGTTTAGACCATTAAACACTAATATAAAGTCATATATGACCTTTCTATCTGTCACATGACCTTGGGTGACATTAAAAGGTTGAACTCATTCAGATTGTCTATTTTGAAGAATTGGTTATAGACGTACTTATGGTCACTATTAAACACTAATGTGAAGTCATATGTCACCTTTCTATTGGTGACATGACCTTTGGTGACCTTAAAAGGTCAAACTAACTTATGCCTATTTTGATGAATTGGTTACAAATGCACTTATGGTCACTATTAAACGCTAGTATGAAGTCATATATCACCTTTCTATTGGTGACATGACATTTGACCTTCAGTACATCACCTTTCTGTCACATTGCCTTTGACCTTGGGTGACCTTTAAAGGTCATACTCAATTCAATGGGCTGTTTTGAGGAATTGGTTAAAGATACAGCGGGGTTTACTGTGAAACAGTAATAAGAATTGATATAGCACCTTTCTATTGGTCACATGACCTTTGACCTTCAGTGACCCTGAAAGGTCAAACTCATTTAGAATGGCTATTTTGAGGAATTGGTTACAGACACACCTATGGGGACTGTTAAACACTTGTATAAAGTCATACATCACCTTTCTGTCACATTGCCTTTGACCTTGGGTGACCCTTAAAGGTCATACTCAATTCTATGAGCTGTTTTGAGGCAATGGTATAAGATACAGCTGTGTTTATTGTGAAACACTAATATGAAGTAATATCTCACCTTTCTAGCTGTCACGTGACCTTTGACCTTGTGTGACCTTAAAAGGTCTAATTAATTTAGATGGGCTTTTTTGAGAAATTGGTGAAAGAGACGCTTGTGGTTATCATGAAACACTAATATGAAGTCCTACATCAACTTTCCTTGGTCACACGACCTCTGATTTTGGTTGACCTTGAAAGGTCAAACTAAAGAGCATAACTGCTTAACTCAAAGAGCCAAAACGGATTAAACATGGCATGAGGGTTGTGTGCTGGTCGAGGATAAAAAGGTTCAGATTTGGACAAGATTTGATCAAATGTCAAGGTCACACAGAAGCTATATTGTGTTAACAGCGAGTCATAAAGAAATAACGTCTGTGTCAAACGCGTAAGGCGCGTGGGGGTTGCACTCTCCGAGTGCCCCTTCTAGTTCGATTTACTTCCCTTTCCAGACTGACAACTGCATTTCTGTGAACACTGCTGTCATCCCATACTGTGTGCCACATAATACAGCCGCTCTTTCCATTTCCATCGTGCGTTCATCTGTGAAGCGGATAGGGATACCATTACGGCGAGACAATGCAGTTGCAGAAATACATATCACTTTGACTTGATAAGAGGGAGACAAATAGAGAAAAGTGTGCTTGTCGGGAGCTGTCCTCGACGGGGACGGGGAGACTCGTTTGTGCTATTTCTTCTGCACAGTTAACCTTTTTCATTAAACCACATTGCATAATTATGGTGAGAGTCAGCGGCATCCTCCATTGTTGTTTAATTAGCCAGCTAATGTTGTTACTCTGCGCCGCAAACCCTTCATTTGTCTTGCTTAAGGAGCCTCTCGCTTTCCATTACCGTGGGGAAATTGATTTTATTTGTCGTAAGAGGAGAATAAGCAGCAGTTATGTGCGGTAAATCTACATAACCGCCGATTCCGCTGTTACAACGTGTTGACGTGTTCCAGCGAGGGGAGCGTGCACCGTGCAAAGATCGGGTTTGTTTTAAACAGAAGCTACCAAATCCCATAAGCCTCCTGTGGCATTTCATATGTGACTTTGAGTTAGTGCTGTGAAGGCTTTACGGCAGCGGTGGTGGACCATACATGAAGTTGCAGACAATTATTGATCCTGGCGATATTCTCTAGCACTTAACCTTTACACTAGCTGAACGGGATATGAAGTCCTTTATTGAATGTGTACTTTTATGTTCTTCTCTGGTGACAAGCCTAATCAATAGTCCCCCACCGCGCTCTCATTAGAGGCAAGAGCTTCCAAAGACTATCTCTAGTCTGTAAATCTATCTGCCCGTGCACCTGGATCACCCCAGGACCACTTGGTTGTGTAATTCAGAGCTTGCAATGCAACTTAAATTTAAAACAAATAGAAAATTAAGCTGGGCTTACTAATAGCTGATCCGCCAAAATCTGCAACTCAATGCCTCCCGTTAGTTAGAAAATTCCTAAATTTCATAAAATTAAATGAAACTTTTAGATTATATGAGCCTTATTTGAAACTATTTGCTTGAATAGTTTTTGTAAGATCAGTCAGACAAATTTAAAAATCTGAAAATTCCAAAATTTAATATTTGAAAAAAGTGTTAAAATTCAAAGATTCATAAAATTTAATGAACCATTTCACAGCACCTCTCCTAGTGGGGTAGATGATATGAGTTTCATTTGAAAAGAATGGTCAGAAAATTCCTAAATTGAAAATTTAGAAAGTGTAAAAAAAAAAATCCCAAAAATTCATAAAATGAAATGAAACTTTGCACTGCGCCTCTCCTTGTGGCCTACATTATATGAGCCTTATTTGAAAAGAACCATTTGATAATTATAGTCATAAAATTCCTAGTCTTAAAATTTGAAAAAGTGTAAAAATACCCTAATTTCATCAAATTAAATGAAACTTTGCACTGCACCTCTCCTCGTGGCGTAGGTTATATGAGCCTTATTTGAAAAGAGTTGCTTGCAGCCTTCCTGCTCTGTGTACACCTGATCCCGTCAGATCTCAGAAGTTAAGTAGAGTAGGTCCTGATCAGTACGTGGCTGGGAGACTGCTTAGGAACACCAGGGGCTGTGTATGTTTCTCCATGTAAACCTGGAGTTGTGTCAGGAAGGGCATCCGGCATAAAACTCCCACCCGGGAGCAGCCGAAAGACCAACATTTGAAAAGAGTTGCTTGAATATTTTTTGTATAATCAGCCAGAAAAATTTAAAAGTCACAAAATTCCTAAATGTAACATTTGAAAAAAGTGTTAAAATATAAAGATTCATAAAATGCAATGAACCTTTTCACTGCACCTCTCCGAGTGGGGTAGATTATAGGAGTTTGAAAAGAAGAGTCCGAAAATTCCCAAGTATAAAATTTAGCAAAATAATTTATTTTTTTTAAAAACCCCAAATTCATAAAATTTAATTAAACTTTGCACTGTGCCCCTCCTTGTTGCCTACATTATATGAGCCTTATTTGAAAAGGCTCGGTTGATTAATTTGTGTAAAATCAGCAGGTCAATTTTAATAATCAGAAAATTCCTAAGTTTAAAATTTGCAAAAAGTACCGGTATATATAAAAATCCCAAAAATTCATAAAATGAAGTGAAACTTTGCACTGTACCTCTCCTAGTGGGGTATATTATATGAGCCTTATTTGAAAAGAATCGCTTGAAAATTTGAATAGTTAGAAAATTCCTCAGAAAATTTGAAAAAAGTCAGAAAATTTGAAAAAAGTGTAAAAATCCCCTAAATTCATAAAATTAAATAAAATTTTGCACTGTACGTCTCTTAGTACCATAGATTATATACACCAAATTTGAAAAAAAAAACTCTCTCATATTATTTGCGATATCGCTATTGCAATAACTCCTTGGTACTAACCATATACCGCCGCCCCTTTTGGTTGGCAGCATAAAAATATGATATTGTGTGATTATTTTCAGAACATTATCTCTTTTCTTTCGCGACCGGGTGACCTGGACTTTTACGCTGCTAATTTTTTTTCCCCTTATGTAAGCAAGATGTTTCCAGATAAGCGTTATTAATCATACGGCTGCATCTGTTCCTTCTTCTACGCTTCCACCTGAAAAGCCGTCGAGCTCGTAAAATATCGCTTCTCCTCGCAATTGTCTGACACGTTATCTCATTAAAACGTACAAAGGAAAAACTCCTTCTCTTTATCTCTGATAATCTAATTAGCATCAGCCAGATGGTTTAATAAGGGGATATCAGCGCGGTTCGGCCTCCCAAACGGCGCGCTGGAGGAGAACGGTGGAGGAGGCTCCTCTCCACTCTCCTCTTCACTCTGAATAGCTCTCCAGGGTTCACATTATTGCTTCCTCTGCCTGAGGCAAACCACTCCAACTCAGGAGTTTAGGGAGGATGAATGCATCCAGGAGAGAAACGCGCTCAAAGTGAATCAAATAGGCAGAGATGTTGGATACTTCTGGGAATGTTTTAAACCAAATAATAGCAGATAACCGGCTTCACCTTTTAGCTCCCCAAAGGAGGGAGAAACAATTCAGATTAGGCTTTAAATCTTTCTGCTATACATCCTTCCGTCTGTTCGGTGTGCGTTTAATTTTTGCCGGTGCAAAAGTAAAAATGAGGCAGTTTAGGCTGAGTTCTTTTTCCCAGCGTGCACCGCGCCGAGCCATGTGGTCCTCTTAACTTCAGCCCGTTAGGCCTGACGAGGCAGCGGTTCGAGTAAAGTCAGGCGATCATATCATTAAGGAGGAAAAAGTTCCCTGTCCAGATTACATTAGAGGAGTCTTAGTTGTCTGATTTCTCCGGTTCTGACACTTCTCTCTCCGTAATGAGCGGATGCAGCCACAGCCGAGACACGGACGCTCAAAGTGAAGTCCGGCGGACAAGACATCCTCAGCCAGGTCGTGCATCGGCAATCTAGGCAAATACGTCGAGCAGAAAGAGGCTAGCCGGCAAGCCGAGTCGCTTCGGCCCTCAGAGCCGGCAGCGAGCAAGAGAGAGAGAGACACGCTCAATTAACTCTCCAACTTCAGCCGGGCTTTTCCTGCTGGCCAGTGGAGAGGAACAATAATGACTGGATTTAGAATAAAAAGATGTGCACATCTACAAAGAAGGGGGTGTGAGCGGGCGAGAAGATGAGATAAGGGGCTCCCATTTAAGATTGACGGTTGGAAATTGTGGAAGGTCAGTGCGGGTCTGTGAAGCGTCACCCAGGCAAATTCTGTGGCAGGGGGGGAAAAAACACAGACACACACACGCTGCACAGCCGAGCCTGATCAGGATGTGAATCTTCATTGCTTAGCTTGTTCTGTTTCTCTCCCTCGCTTGACTTTTTCTCTCCGTAAGGCCTCACAAATGGGGCCTGCAGCACATGTCACAGGCTGATAGTAGAAACTCCATTGCAGGGAGAAAATAATGGGATGTTTTGTGCCTGCAGAAATGCACGAGTCAGTGAGAGGTTTGTCAGAGTGCACTCGGAATAAAAGTTGCACACGCTTGGCAGTGATCTGCTTTGATTGTGTGTACACCCAGATATATAAATTCTACCAATGCTGCCATTTAAAATATAACTTCCACCTGTGCTGACGGAAGCTACTTTATTCCGAAACGATCGGAGCGCCTGGCCGGACAGTTGTACCAACAGGGCAAGCTTAGGATTAATGGAGTCAGTGAGTGAGCGTGTCTGCAGAATTTCTCATAAAAACTACTCCATACTCAGCTCTGAAGTTTTGGGTTCTGATAGATACTAGTGAGGACTGGTGAACCTCTGATTTTGAGCCAGGTTGGCATGTTTTAACATGCAAAATGACAGTAACAAAATAAAGACAGACAGGCCTATCAAGCAGTTTGTGAAGCCTTACTGCTAATCGCAAGGTTCTGGTGGCCACTAAGGCTACCGTTGATTGTTGAGATAATTGAGTTTCCACAAGCGAAAAGCGCAGCTTAACAAAAAGCAGATCAGATTGAGGCGCGAGTCTTTCCTGTTGCGTGTTGCCAAATGCTTAAATGGTAAATGGACTGCATTTGTATCGCGCTTTTCCATCTGATGCAGCTTTACAATGATGCTGCATGGCAGCACTCTGACATTGGTGTGTGAGTGTAAAGGGGGTATCTCACCTGCGATTTATTTATTTATTTATTTTTTGCTTTGCGGCTAATTTGCGATTACCATCGCAAATTTGCGCATTTTATTATTAAAAAAGGCCCGCCACACTCGCGGGCTCGCAGAATGGTCATAAATTGTCGAAAATTGAACAGCCTCAATTTTCGGCAATTTAAAACTTTTTTAAAATTTTTCAACTTTTTCAAACTTTTAAAAACTTTTTAAACTTTTTAATAATTCCCACGGCTGCAAAAATTGAGGCTCTGACATGAAATCATAGCAAATCTGCATCAAATGTCTGTTTTAGCACGTAAGTGTCGCGCAACATTCTCATAATGGCCGCAAAGGCCGCAAAATTGTCGCCTGTAGTGGCGAGGGGTTTGCAATGCACGCGACAAAAAGGCTAAATATATTGCAACCATACAGACTTGTCATTGCAGTGAGACAAGCGCGCTAACATCTCACGTATCTTTCGCGACAATCGCGTGTTTATAAAAAAAAAGTGAAAAAGTTGCGAAAAATCGGGTCGCAAATTTACCGCACGCGAAAATTCGCAGGTGAGATACCCCCTTTAGGGTGAGTGTGAGGCATCATTGTAAAGTGCTTTGAGCATCTGCATCGGTTGGAAAAGTGCCATTTACCATTTTACCATTTGAGGGACATTCCATCAAGTAGTAGATGTGATTTATATACTTTTTGACCCTGCAAGTACAGTTTTGATACTGTGATGATTTCAGAAAAACCAAATAAATTTAAACTTGTGGACCAAATATTTGTTTTTCCCCGCAATTAATTATTCTGCCCCAGAAAAGGAACAGGTCAGGTCAGTGCCATGCGTTGTCTCATTCACCACACTATGGAACTGCCTTGGGTCCTGGATAGCAACCACCCAGGCAGAAAACCAATCCATCCCCACGTCTCAAAAGTGACCATCTATCTGCCACAGCCAGGTGAAACGTGGGCATCCCCTTGACCTTCTCCAGCCGCTGGGGTCCCCAACATTGAGCTACGTGTATGCTGGATCATGCCCACATGGTCAAAATGACGTAATTTTACCTTCCCTCACAATGCGAGTGATATACCTCATCTTAGTTTCCCTAAGCAACCGCTCGTTGCTTCTATTCCAGCATTACCCAAGGATCCTCCAAAGAGATCTGGTACCAAAGGCATCCAATTGTGAACTTAGGTCACTGGTTAGTATACAAGTCTCACAACCATACACTAAGACAGGAAGCACCATGGCCCTAAAGACTTGGACCATTGTTCTCCTACAAAGGTATTGGCATCACTAAACAGCTTTGTCCAGTGACCTCATGACTCCATAAGCATTTCTCAGGCATCTATCAAGCTCAAAGGCCAAGGACCCAGAGACATGAGCGTCACTGCCGAGATACATGAATATCTACAAGTTCAACACTTTTGCTGCATACAGATACACTTCTGATGGTCGACTACAGGAAGTTCTGGAAAGCCTGGATCTTAGTCTTGATCCAAGACAATGGCAAACCCAGACACTCAAACAGGGAAACTGTTTGATCCTGCAAAGATCACCGGCATCGTCCGCAAAGTCAAGGTCAGTAAACCTTTCCTCACCAACAAAGGCACCTAAGCCGCTGGCTTCCACAACCCTACCTAACACCTAGTCCATGCAAGCATTGAACAGTGTTGGAGCCAGAACACATCACTGATCAATGCCAGTTTTCATTGGGAAAAACTCAGAGTTTCTGCTCCCGCTTCACATAGAACTCACAGCACTTGTGTATAGGCCTGCTATGATGTTCAGCAACTTCTTGGGGATCCCACGAATTCTCAGGATGTCCCAGAGAGCAGCCCGGTTGACCGAATCAAACAATATGTGAAAATCATCATAAGCTGCAAAGAAGCACTGCTAATACTCGCGCTTGCGTTCACTGAGTACTCGCAGAGCTCGGACGCGGCCCATGGTTGACTTCTTGGGTGTGAAGCCAGACTGTTCCGATCATCCAGGGGCGAGGAACTGGAAAATGAACAGGTCATGAAAAATCACTGAAAGCCCACTACTGCCACAATGAGTGTATGTAAACTTTCGACCACAGCTGCGGCTATACTGTGTATTTTGCTGTCTTCACAATCACTTTTACTGTGTTTGACTGATACTGAGCGGCACTGTCGTGTGATGTTTACCCACAATGTTCAACCGTTTAAAGGAATTTTCAGTCAAATCCGTCCTCACGTCACAACAGTAATTACATCCCTGAGCAGCCGACACAACCTTTCAGTCTTTTTGCACTTCGGGCACTTTTTAAACAGTTTTACAATCAATTACGCCTCGCTTTCCCCGCTCTGTGCCGATCACAAGCTCCACAGACGTTCATAATGTGCCAGCCACAAATGCAGTCTACGATTTCACAATGTGCATGCGGACGTGCACGTGCGGCTGTGTGCGGGTCTGCGTCTCCTGAAGAGACCTTTGCCAGGTGCCGAGCACAGATCACACAGAGGAGTCTTATTAAACTTTGCAGACCTCCGTCACAACTTTGACACACGGAGCTCAGCAAGTTTGCATTAGGAATATTAATACCCGTATTAATTTCATGTTGACCTTTTGCCATCCACAGGCTCCATACCGCAGTCCAAACAGAAAGAGGCGATTTTAATTCCTTGGTCTAGTACAGCGGAACATGGACAGACATACTTTCATAAAAAAAAATTAAAAAAATCTCAAGTTTCCTGCACCCTGCTTGCACAACATATTAACTCTATCCCCATCCTTGATCATCAGCACTGACGGCAACTTGGTGGTGCCGAACATACACGTTCAACTTTTTGTTCAAAGACATTATATAAGTGCATTAGTGCATTCACATGCAGATTTTAAAGAATTTACATTGTGTTTAAAGTGTTGTCGCTGTTAAGCCATTAATTGTTTCAACCTCTGCATGAAGGCACATTGTGACGGGTTCACAGATCACTGAAAGTGACAAAGCAGTTACTGTTAAGAATGTTAAAAGGAAATTAATCAGGTATGTTAAAAAAACGACAGATCTGTGAACACGTTCACAAAATGATACCCCCTGCTCTTCCATACTTGTAGCTTGCATGTATTATATATCTGGTCAATATCTGTACATGTATTTGACAAATATGATGTTTTAAGAAACAACAACAAAAGTCCATTTATCTTCCAAGACGTCTAAACTGAAATTGCAATCAGAAAAAGTTGGGATGAAATAGAAAATGGAAATTAAAAAAAAAAAAAATCCCCGCAGTGGCGTTTTCATTTACTTTGACTTCTATTTCATTGTAGACAGTATAACCCCAAGATATTTCATGTTTTGTCAAGTCAACTTCATTTCATTTGTTATATACAAATACAAATGCAACACATTCCAAAAAAAAAAAAGTTGGGAAAAAAATTAAATAATGATGTTATTTCAAACAGGTGATGTCAACAGGTTATTGTAATCATAACTTGGTACAAAAGCAGTAGCCATGAAAGGCTGAGTCTTTGAGGAGCAAAGATCTCCAGTTTGTCAACAAATGTGTGAAAAAATTATAGAAATGTTTAAAAACAATGTTCCTCAAAGAAAGATTCGAAGGGATTTTCATATTTCTCCCTCTACAGTGCATAATATCATTAAACAATTCAAGGAATTTGGAGGAATTTCAGTATGTATAGGGCAAGGACGCAAGCCTAAGCTGAACACCTGTGTTCTCTGATCCCTCAGACGGCACTGCATCAAGAACAGTCAATCGTCATTCATCAATAGCCGATATAACCACATGGGCAAGTGATTACTTTGGGAAATGTTTGTCAAGCACTACAATACGGAGTTACATTCACAAATGCCACAGAAACTTTACTGTGCAAAAAAGAAGCCTTATGCATTGTCCAGAAGTGGCATCGACTTCTCTGGGATTGGAGACATCTGGGTTGGACCATCACACAGTGGAAAGTGTATTGTGGTCAGATGAATCAGTATTCCAGATGTTTATTGGCAGAAATGGACTGTGTGCAAAAAGGACCATCCAGACTGTTATCAGCAACAAATCCAAAAGCCAGGGTCTGTCATAGTATGGGGTTGTGTCATTGCCCATGGCAAAGGTAATTTACACTTTTGTGATGGCAGCAATAATGCAGAAAAGTATGTTGAGATTTTAGAGCAACAAGACGACATCTTTTCCAGGGACGTCCATGCATTATTCAACAAGTCAATGTAAAACCACATTCTGCACACATTACAAAGGCATGGCTGCAGAAGAAGAGGGTACAGGTACTGAACTGGCCTGCCTGCAGTCTTGACCTGTCACCAATGGAGAATGTGTGGAGCATTTTGAAATGAAAAATGCAACAACAACCCCGTACTGTTGCACACCTTAAGACATGTTTGCAGGAAGAATGGGACAAAATAACACCTGAAACGCTTCATTGCTTGGAATCCTCAATGCCAAAATGTCTTTTAAGTGTTGTGAGAAGGAATGGCAACATTACAAAGTGGTAAATGCTTTAGCGTCTTAACATTTTTTTGGAATATGTTGCAAACCTTGAAAGCAGGAATGGATGTACATTTAAAAAATGAAATGATGTTGACCACACAAAACATATCTTGGGTTCATAATGTCTGCAATGAAGTTGAAGTCAAAGTAAATGCAAGAATCACTGCGGGTGCTTTAACTTGCATTCTCTATACCGTTCCAACTTTTACTGATTTGGGGTTGTATTTTCTTTCATGCGCACCTTCACATGGTGTGCTACCATTGTGTGGAGTTTCATTGCCATCCAACAAATGGTTTAGGAGTTGCGTTTAAAAGGGCAATATAATGTGGTGCATCAATTAACCACAAAATTCCAATGAGCTCCCCTTGAAGATGTCAGATCAGAATTATTTTTCTTCCTGCGCATCTTCACATGGCGTACGACCATTGTGTGGAGTTTTATTGAAATCCATATGGCGGTTTAAGAGGAGTTGCTCTTACAAAGCTACTATCAATCAGTAAAATGCATCAATTAAACACATAATTCTAGTAATTACCCCTTGCAGACGTCAAGCTGGGATTATTTACCTTCATGCACATCTTCACACGGTGTGCTGCCACGGAGTTTCATTGTAATCTGTAAAGCAGTTTAGGAGGAGTTGCACTATAAAATTCCTTTAGAAAGGCAAGCACTAGGAGCTTTCACAATAACTTTGCATTAAAAATCTGTTCCCAGTGCACGGACTCTCACCGTTATCCCCGTCAGAACAATTTCCAATTGTTTACCGCTAATTTATGGCTGTTTTCCATGAACCATCTGAGTGTTTTTGTCTTTTCTTTGAAGAAGCAAAGAGTTGGTTTGCCTCCAGGATGGGAGGTTTGGAGCTATAACAAGCGAGCGACGCTGTGACAGCGACAAAGGAAATGCATTAGTCAGACATGTTGTGTGTTTCTGGGAATCCACTCTGTAGAGTTCACTCAGGAGAAATTACATTTCTGCTTTGATTTAATTAAAGCTAAATATTGGGCAATCGTCAGGCACTTGGCAGGGTATGCTTGACACTGTAATTATCT
>OMMV01187855.1:0-10563 GCA_900302635.1 Chatrabus melanurus | reverse complement strand
CCTTTAAATATATAAATTTGCTGCTGTTTCATAAGCCTTTCCCCAGTCAGTATGACAATAGTCTATAAAGCAGTCCAGTACAATGGTTTATAATTGCTGTTCAATTACTCTTGAATTTTTGTTTAGTTTTACTATACTGTGCTGCATGCTGATCAGTTGCTCTGAGGTGTTACATTTTGTCCCAACTGCTTATGTATGAAGTGGTGGCAGTTGCAGTTTAGAATGAAGTCTTGACGGCTGATTTTCTTTATGCTTATATTTCAGAGCTGAGCAGCTATCTAGTGTGCAGTACACCCTACCCAAAACACCAGGGGGTGATAGAGCGGACTTCTGGAGATTCCGTGGATTGCGAAGTTCGAAGAGGAATTTGCGCAAGAGCAGGGAGGACTTGTCAGCCCAGCCTGTTCAGACCAAGTTTCCTGCCTATGAGAGAGTTGTGTTGAGGGAAGGTAGGAGTACACACACGACATCGTTGTATCAGTCACCTGGAGAGTCACATACCTTTACACCAGGGTTCACTAACCATATGCCGTGAAGAGCCACGAGGTTGCAGGTCTTGGTTTCAGTTGATCAGCTCCACTCACCAGAATGGTTGTCATTAGTGTAATCAACTACAGAGGTAACCAGTTAAAACAAAAACCTACACCCTTGTTGTTCTTCATGACATGTGGTTGGTCAGACCTGTACTTTATTTTATAGGGTGAACGTTAACAAAGTAAATTGTAGCAAAATGAAACAGTTATTCACAGCACCTTGTTTTCTGTCTGCGATAGACCTTGTTGCATATAGTCACTTATGAACCAATGTAGGGGGCGCACTATTGTTTTTGCCTTTTTTTTGCCGAGATAACCCGCTCAGTGTTCAGAAAGCGAGCCTTAAAAATACATCTAATAAGTGTAAACCAGATCGGACAAACGAAGTAATAAATAGTAAATACATACCCTGCAACACAACTGCATCCCGCTGATTTTACTTCTCCTGAAATGAAGTGGCACATAGAAACCATGTCGAATGCTGTCCGACACTGCTTCGGGCTTCACACGGCTTCGTAGGGTTCAGTACTTCCAAGTTCTACAAGTTAGATGTGAGGCTCAGTAAACATCTGATAGCCATCATCACGTATGTGTTGATTCTTTAATTTGTTCCTGTTGAGATTACGAACAGAGCTGTCTGCATCAGGAGAAGTGGCACACAGAAACCAGTACAATAGAATATTGTACTGCTGTCCGACGCTGCTTCGGCCTTCACACGGCTTTGTAGGGTTCGATACTTCCAAATTCTATGATTATGACATGAGGCTCAGTAAACAGCCGGCAGCCATAATCACATTTATGTTTCTTGATTCTTTCATTTCTCCAACCACAGTCAATAAGCAGGCGAGCATAGACATCGGCAACATGAAGCGATGGTCACTGTTTCAAAGTCCCGTGTCCACGTCACAGCTGTCCTGTTGAGATCGCGGAAGGAGCCATCTGCTGTACTCACCTGCTGCCGCTTTCTCTCCGAGCCTTCGGAGCCTTGATCACATTCTTCCAAAATTGGATAAACTTGTGCGACTTTCTCATAGAGACACATAGAAATAAAACATTGTTGCCAGGCGTTGTGAAGCCAAACAGTTCACTGTATGGAAGTGTCGGCAAATTTTTCCATCTACAAAAATTCCAGATATTCACGACGCAATGCATTCTGGGTTAATTTTTGTCTATGTGCATTAGGGTCTATCGATGGTGCGTGTGTGTGGTGCAGTTTAACAAACATGCGCTTGTGTTGTGCAGTTTTCGATCCTTGTACAATTCGTTTGCCACAGTTTGTTCTGGAATTAATGTACAATACTATACAAAATTGTTAGGCACCATAGATTTCCTATATGAATGTGGTCTTTGATATTTTTTTCCATTTCCTTGCAAGTAGAAAACCACATTAGAAATTTTTGAACATTCTTTTTGAAGAAATTAAATGTTACTGCACAAGATTACACAAAGACAGGCACTAATATTTATTGAATTATCAGTTGATTTGACAAAACAAAAAAAAAAATTGATCATCCTGATTTTCTTTTAAAATCTAAAAGAGATTACACATATTTAAAGTGCCTGTAAAGTGAAATCCAATCTGTGTTTAGATATTCTCAAACCACGGAAAAACATATTAACCACCTAGCCGAATTTTAATGATTACAAAAATCACTAAGTAGATAAAATTAATCGTGTAAAAATGAGCATGACGCTGTGGGCATTTTAGTTGAAGGCACTGAAACCATGCCCCAATCGCGTGTGGGGGCAAGTTTTTTTTTTTCTTTTTTTTTTAAGCTTTATTGAACAACACGAAACATACAGTCAGCGGGATGAAAAAAAAGTTCCATAGTAGACGACAATACACTATTTGAAAGGAAACAAAAGAAATAAAACAAACACGAGGATTAGTCCAACTGTTGTCTAACAAGACTCAAAGTTTGAGCAGGATGACCAGAGATTATTTTTCTTCTTCTTCTTCTTCATGTTTACCGGTGGTTGGCAACCAGTGTAAAAGGTGCAATACCGCTACCTACTGCTCCGGAGCAGAGATTCGGCTCTAGCTTTATATAGGTGTATGCTAATCAAACAACAGTGTGTAATGCGGATCGGTTTAAGCCACCACCCACAACAAATCTGTGGTGAAACACAGAAATTCAGTCAAACTCCAAATTAAAAAAAAAAAAATACACATGGTTTCAACACATGTGATCAGTAAAGCATTTCTAACATGTATAATGTGTTTTGAAACAAATCTCTGAATTTGCTTTACAGGTACTTTAAAGATGAAAGGTGATCATATGTTTTTGTTGGGGCTTTCAGTCATTTTGTGCTGAAGTAATTTATTTAATATTGAGCAGCTTTTCTGTATTTAGGAAAATATGGAATGCTCTTATGCATGCCTGAAATGTTTTACACATATTGCATGTCTGTATTGAGTGCTGTGTGTAATGTTTGAATATTGCTACCCTTTGGTCATCTGTATGATATGGTCTTGTTTATGAACAGCTGGGTTCCTGAGGCCTGTGGTTATCTTTGGGCCCATAGCAGATGTGGCCAGAGAGAAATTAGCCAGGGAGGAGCCAGACATTTTTGAGCTAGCAAGTAAGTAGCAAAATATCACTTTCTCTTTGTCATTTATTATTGATGTTTGTGACACCTAATTTCTGTCTTGGATTTGTAGACCATAATTTAACCACTGGAGCAGGGCGTGGCTCAAATAGAGTTGTGTTGGTGTTGTGAATGTGTTGGTCTCTCTTGCGTCTCACATTGACATGATATAGTGACAAACTCTACAGTTGAGTGTTGTAGGATTCCTCAACATTCATCTCTTTTCTCAGTACACAATCAATTGTACAAATGCTAAAGTCATTGTTGGTTGAGTTTTTATTGTAACCTACATTTTCAAAAGCCAAGCCCAGCTGTTGTCCAATTAAATTAGAGTTGCAACTAAAATTTCAGATAAGGTTCAGTGATATATTTCTTATTGCAATAAATATGAGTGGCTTAAAGTCATTGCTATATCAAGAATATTATCCATATTTCCCATGTTAACAAATGTCACAACAAATAAGTTGAACATTATTATAACTAGCTCACCTCAATTCTTGGGCTTCATACAAGCTTAAGAGTTTGACTTGACGAAGCTGTGACGGCTGCACGAGTGTCATCATCTCACGCAAAATAGTTCAGCAAACAGTGTTTCAAACACACTGGGGTTGTGATGAACCAAAAATGATTTTCGTTTAATGATAACTCATTATTGACTTGTGTTACCTTGAGTCATTGAGATATAGAGGAGTTTTCATGTTGGCTAATCAAATCAGTGTTGGAGGATCTGACTGTAAAGGAGAGTGGAGCAGCAGCTTTGCTCACGGTAGCACAGCCCAGACAAAGCTGAACTCTCTTCGATTCATTGCATGCTGCAGTTGCAACTAGGAGTTTCACGACTGCTGACTTTTACACGTTGACAAGTTTTTCATAATAGTAGTCATTTATTTAGCTGACATGTTGTGTAAGACGCAGAGAGTGGAGTTCAGTACCACTGCACACAACTTCCACATCACTGTCGAGCAGGCCTCATTTTCTGTAAAGTACTTCTATAAATGTCTTGACCATTTAGCCTTTAGCTGCATGTCAGTGCCCTCTGCTGCAGTAGCCGCCATTTTATCCACAACTAGATGACTGCTGACTACAGCGCTGATTACAGCCGTCTAGTCAACTAGTTGATGAAACCCCTAGTTGCAACAGAGTGTTTTTTCCCCCCTTCTTAAAATGAGCCCACACTTTGGAATGTCTTGATGAGTTTGTTTGATTGTTTTTTTGGACATGGGCAAAGTGCCGGTAGAATCAATGTTTGTCAAGATGCTTATTGATATTTCTGTTGGGGCCAATCAGAAACCAGTTCCGGTTCAATGCCGGTTCTCAATACCCGTCTTGAGATGTCACTGAAGAAATTGACCCTGTTGAGTGTCCTCTCTACTTTATCTCCAGAATATTACTACTAGTCCAGATGACGGGGGGGGGTCAACCATGTTTTGAGGTATATACTAAGTTTTTTTTTTGCTGTTTCCTATTCTTTGGGGCCTATATGATAATGGCTACCAGCGGAAAAGGGACATTTCATGAAATCACTTATTGTGTCTGAGTCTTTTAAATGTGTTGAGAAGATTTTATGGGGTCCTGCTGTAGATGCCATTGTTACTAGAACAACCATATATTGTTTATCAAATACAAAATGGTTTCGAATCAATTTCAAAATGGCCACCAATGGCCAAAATGGCCAGTTTTGAAGCAATTTTCTCTTATTGAATAGACATTGTCTCTAGCCTATTGCTCTATATATCTTCACTATATCGCTTTCAAACACTGAAACAAAGCATTATTAACCAAACATTCTTCAACATTTATTGAAATTTTACTATGCTTTTCACCATGCTTTTCACATTTACATAACCAGTACTGAATCTGTAAACGGTCAAAGAATCTATCTGAAGGAATGCATAGCCTACACAAGCAGATGCCATGGCCATGTGTAACTAAGAAACATGCATTATATAGTTTGGTTAGGTATATTTCTGCTTACAAATGTCAAATACAAACAACTTGTAGTACTATTTATGTTTTCTACTTCATTACTTAGCAAAACCACTACAAAATGCCACTACATTTGTTTAATACGACATATTTAGGTACTATCTGTCATTGTGATTTTGATTTCCTGAGGCATTGTCCCAGCTGCACGTCTTTCACGCTCATGAGATTTGATGGATCCAGTGTGGTATTGGTCAAAAACCACACAGACTTCATGTTCTCTGGACACAGATTTCACAAAGTTTGCTGCAAGGTTAGCCACTGTCTGAGCTTTGGGCCACTGGATATGGTAAAGGACTGCATTACCATCAATAATCTCAACGTCTGGTTGGGTTTCAGGGTTGTTCGATGAAGAGGACATCACAGCCAACTTGTTTATGAGTACAGACTTGTTGCCTTTTCTTAAGTCTCCATACTCATCAAATAAACTGAATGGTATTGGTGCCTTAATTAAAAAGTGTACAGTTAGTAGGGAGTCTACATTGGAACAGAGACAATAAGTATCAGTGCAGCATGTGCAGAGCAGTCAGGGACACAGGCCTCCGCTAGCAGAAGCCAGCACTAGCACAAGCAGTATGTATGGAAGTCAGCTATACTCACACATGTACTCTATAGCTGGGCTGGCTGGCTGGGGCTTGGCTGAACTGGCTGTAGTGCTTAGCTGTGTGTGGAGATGTCTTGGTAGTGTGGCCAGTTGTGAATGGGGAGATAAGAATCTATGGTCATTGAAAGAGGGGCTTAATCAAACCCCTCTGAAACCCCCCCAAATACATACATGTACAATGTATGAAAAGACATATCTGCATTTATGCATTTTAATGATTATGCTTAAAAACAAAAACCCTCCAGCAATATTGTTTGGAAAACATGAGGCGAAGAACATAAAAGTTCTAAGGTAAAGTAAAATTATACCGTTAAGGTGCAATAAGTATATATAGTTTTACTGAGAATACGCCCTATGATTATATACCTAAATTAATGATTACTTTGAGGTATTTTGCTGTTGTTTGCTGATATAGCATATTATGGAATATTCTTGAGTTCTCTAGAATTCTAGGTACACATTCAGAATAATATATGTGGTATATTTGTAAGGTTAGCAAAACCTTTCATTTTCAATGCTGTGCTGGTCAGCAGCATTATGCTTCGAGGAGTAGGGTCTACATTTTTGCTTCGAAAAAAAAAAAATTGCCCAAGGATGCCAGAGCGGCATCAATTAGATTCTCATTCAGGAGGGTCTGGAGAGTAGGAAACAACAAAAAACACAGTATATACCATAGTGCAAGGTTAAGCCCCAAATCCCTACCCGTCATCTGGACTATACTGCCACAATTATTACATATTCCAAAGTAATTTTGTCAAATTGTGCAGTTAGTTTGTGATCTTTTTCTGTGTGTGTGTTCCTTTTCTCTCTCTTCATCTTTAACAATTCCACCTTCTAAGTAGGGCTGCACAGTCCTTATTTCACAGTAAAAGTTCTCGTCTGTCTCCCAGTACTTCACGGAACATTCAGTATTGACTTTCAGTCGGCTTCAGTTCACAAACATCAGCCATACACAAACTCACGCACATATACAACATATAGCACCACGTAAAAAGTGACTCCTTGATGTTTGTTGAACTCAAATAATGTTTTTGTGTAACTGCAATGATGATAATTGTATTTTCTTTTCAGAAACACAACAACAACAAGGAGGGGAAAGTATGTGATTTAGTACATCACTTTATTTTTGTCTTAGTTTGTTTAATGAATGGCAGATGATAAGGTAGTGTTTTGTGGTTAGCAAGACTATTCTGCAGATTTTTAAATAAGTCTTGTTCTTCTGTTCAGGGGAATAGCACTAAAACTAAGAATATGCCTTTGGCGTTATAATGACAAATTTCAAACCTCTCTGTATAGTTCAAGAAAATACTTAATGTTAGAAAACTAAACACAGAAGTCTTTATCATAAAAAATAAAAAAAGTAACATCACAATAGTAATTGCCCAGAAGACATTACAACGTATACTAAACCCCCTGTTTTATCAGTAGTGATCACATTTGTTTCACGACCTGGAAGCTGCACTTCCGAATGTGTTTGGAAACATTTTCCATCTGTGACATAATGCATGTGTGTGATTTACTGATTATAAACGACCACACTTTTTATTTTATTTTCTGTTTTCTGTTTCTCAAAGTCTCTTTGAAATTGTGTATCAGTGAGAAACTGACAAATATTAGTGAACAGCATAGACTCTGACTTTGTTCCTACTTACTGAAGAGATTAGTCAATAATGAATAATGCAGTATGCTTTAGTGGGCATGGGAATAATTTCATAGTCAGTGGTATTCCCCTGTTGAGGGCAGATTGCAGCATTTAGAATGACAGCAAGGCAGCATGTGGAGTTGGTACAGTAAATGTGCAATGGAAACTGGCGTCTGTGTTTTGTGCATTCTGCCTGATTAATCACAAGGAAGTGATAAAGATATATAGTAAACATATTGGAATGGTAAAGATATTAGGGTTCAAAACATTCAGCCATGCTTTTATGGTTTCCCACTTATTTTGCTTGCGCATTTGCTGTGAAATACCGCAATGTAGAAATCAGTATATCACATCAACACAGTATTAACAGGAAGCTCTGTAACCAATTATCACAGTTGGCATTAATGTTTATGATTGTTGCAGACATGCATATATTCAAATTTTGACTTTCAAAATTCACCAAGATAATTGTGTGCAACATAATTATCGGGTGTTATACAAAGCTCTCATGGTCTGTGTGCTGCAGTAGTTATAATGCAGTGATGGGCACACTGCATGAAAGTTAAAAGCATTAATGTAATGAGTAAATGTCCATATCGCTCAAAAAAATTGGATAGGTTTTTGACTTTAATATTTGCAGAGCTTTTTATTGGAATGCCAACATTTAATGATTGACATTGCTGCTTTTATTTGGACCAGTTAGTTACCTGATGCATGACTGTATTTATAGTTTCCACCCTTTTTATAACTGGTGTCTTATATTTGTACAGCTTTTTGCAGTGTTGATGTGTAGTGTGCTGATTATAGAACTTTACTAGTATGTTAGAAATTAAAGGTTTTGCTTGCTCTTATGTTTTTCAATCAGAACTCAACATTTTGACAAAATAACTGCCCTCTTTGTACCTTGTTTCCAAGCAGAAAAGTATTGCTTATCTTTATGTGAATCATAAGTGCTTCTACATACCTTTGTGTAAATCTGATGCTTACAATGAAAACACATTCTTATTAATCTCAAATAACCATCCATGTTAGTATTTCACACATACCACCTTTCTTGCACTGCAGCCATGCTTACGGTTATGTGCACATGTGCACTGCATTATATTTGCCTAAATTGTCTGTTTACCAAAATACTATTGCATGTATCAGCCACTGCCCCCATTTTTATCTTGCTCTTTTCTGTGCACTTGTCCTCTCCTGACTTTAACAGCTCTATTTATGGGCGTTGACAACTGCACACTACACGGGTCTCTAATTGGGACCGCAGCCTGTGTTTGTTGTTGTTTGTGTTGTGGTGATGCAAGAAAACTGTCCATTTCTCTTATATAGAGAGTGAACCCAGGGATGCAGGAACTGACCAGAAAAGCTCCGGGATTATTCGCCTGCACACCATTAAACAGATCATTGATCACGTGAGTGATGACATGCATACATTCATGTTTACACGCATCATTTGGAGATATAAACATTTGTCAGATTTGGAAAGGTGATACTGAGCAAAAATAGGATGCATAGCTCACTGCTGCCCCCTAGTGTGTTGTTTTTATTAATGGTAACATTTGTAAGGTGGTAAAAAGTCAGCTGTACTGTCTTTTTCAATTTCAGCTAAGCATTTAAAATTGTGCAAATCCCCTGCATACAGTATGTGAAAACAGCAAAATGTTGAAGCGCCATTACCGTTCTCTTCCTGGCACTTGCATGCTTCAGACAAAAGGGTGTTATGCATGCAATATAAACAAATGCACATGTGTAATTTTCATTTTTTGTGTGTGTGTGAAGGACAAGCATGCAGTGCTGGACATTACCCCTAATGCAGTGGACCGTCTGAACTACGCTCAGTGGTATCCGATTGTGGTGTTTCTCAACCCAGACACCAAGCAGGGTGTCAAGAATATGAGGACCCGCCTCTGCCCTGAGTCTAGGAAGAGTGCCAGGAAGCTGTATGAAAGAGCCCTCAAATTAAGGAAGAATAATCACCACCTCTTCACCAGTGAGTCCAGTGGGAGGAAGAGATAGATGTTTATTCCAAACGGTGGGACAAGAATGGGGATGATTTCACAGGAGGTTTGAAAGCATGCGTTGCTCCAGGCATCACCTCATAGAAGTGCGTTGGGGTCCAGACCGGTGGCCACACAGGCAGTGTTTTACAAGAGTACACAAATTTCAAACAAGACATACTGCAACGTTGCGGGCTGTGGCTAAACCGCTTTTCTTGTGCTCAATTATGGCTTTCAGAGGGCAGCCCCAACCCTTTCTGCTTTTATTCAGGCTTTTTATTGCATACGCTCTAGGTGTAAGGGAATGTGGTGTAACCATAATTTATGGAATTTTCTAGTGATAGAAACATTTGAGAGATGCTAAGGAGCATTCCTCTTTGCTCACATCCAGTCTTTGGAAAGTACAAACTGACACCAGTACGACGACATCTGTCTAAAGCACATTTGTTAATGAAGGTGGCTTTTCAAAAAAGCAATACATCTGTAACTTTAGGAAATATTTCAGAGAAAATGCAAATAGTTGTGTTAGAAGATGTTAATTGATCCACAGACCTGCAATCTGATCAAGAGGACAAACTTTTTTTATGTTTCCTCACAGGATCGCATATACATATAATTCTTGCCCCATATATATATATATATATACACACACACACACACACAGGTTCTTAAAGTTGCTGAGAAAATATTTTCTAATTTGTCTGGACCTCACAACTTTGACAATTTTATGCACAGCCTGAATGTTCTCACAATGAAGGGAGGAGAAGAAAAGAGTGTTGCAGCAAGTCGCATTTAGAAACATTAACGTCTGCTTCATGAGATCATTTGGCAAAGTGGATTAATAGTTGAGAGTCTGAGACAAAGAGCTGTGTGATGCTCTGTGCATAATTGATGCAGCCTGTACCAATTGATTGGCAAAATGATTGGCAGCCCGTTGAGAACAATGGTCGCTTTTGGACAGTGCCCAAAATGCAAAATATGTTGTGGTAGCACCACAATTTTTAAAGGATGTCTGTGATCAGGACAGTCTCTCTTCCCAGTCTGTTGTTCTTAGTTTTCAGTATAATTTATATGAAATGCTGCTTTCACACGTTGATGGTGGAAAAACAGCCCGATCTTTGGTCATAGTGGAATCACTGTCTGTTGCCGGTGATGATGATTGACACCATAACTTTGAAGTGATAATTTGACAGGTACTTGCATAATTGAAAGATA
>OMMV01187849.1:4250-14619 GCA_900302635.1 Chatrabus melanurus | reverse complement strand
TAATAGATATAACACATGCACAGAGTGTCCAAAATATATATATAAACACACAATCTTCCTAATCCGTCTACGTCGACTCTGATGCCGTGTGTTGAAGTTCTGCAAATGGTGAGGGTGAGGAGTCCAGACGCCGATAGCTGGTAAGAACACATCACATTTGCACTGTGGCTGGTTAAAGCAAGAAATCAGGGATCAGTTAACCTTCATATTATAGAAAATACTCAAAGCAGTCATCTCATTGTGATTGATCACCAGTGTGACAGTGATATATATATATATATAGCAGCTGGATAGTGTAGTGGCAGAATTACCATCTTTAGAACAGCAGATCGGCGGTTCAAACCCCGGTCAGGACATACATCCAGTAAGGGTCCCCAGGCTAGACCCCCTATGCTACATAGAGAGACATAATTAATGCCATACCAGCTCGGATGTCGCCTGAGTTAACAAGGTCTGCGTCAGATGTTGGGGACATGAAATGGGCGACTGGAACACATGGACAAGGAATGACAACATGGAATTAATGAAATGCTACTATGGCAGCAGACCCAGAGCAGAGAGGTTTTTTTTTAATCTTCATAAAATAATTTTTTCCAATTTGTGGCACGGGTTATGAGTAGAATTATTAGCGACATCTATGGTAATAAAACAATAAAACAATAAAATTTCACTTATTTTTTGGGCTGTGGGTTCTTTAAATGATTGCTGGCTGCCTCCTCTGAGAAACAACACAACATCATTTGAACTTGCATGTACCACTATTTACGAGCAATTTAAAAACTCATTTTATGTTACATGCAAGCAATATCATTTTCCCCTTTTATTTAGTTATCTGTGTTATTCCATTCTCATATATGATGTTTTTTTTCTTTTCCTTGTATTTTTACAAGTATTAGTGTTTTTGCAATATATGGACTGGAATGCTTCTGGCTTTTAGCCAGAAAAGGGGGACTGTTGGGTTGAACATTCATATCAGATGACATCACCGTACAGTGTGCTTTATCCAAGGCCAAGGCTGACACCAAGAAGTGTTTGTTCTCAAAATATCTCAAAATAGCAAGAGCATGCGTCTGTATTTATGTCATTGGAGTGTATAAAGCTGATATCATGTTATCATTTCGATGTCTTTTTCCTGAGTAAACTGTAAGACCCGTTGCAGCCATTCTCCCTGTCTCTGTGTCATAATTCCTCTATGACAGTCGTAAAAAATGTACCAACTATTTTTTTTTGCAATACAACTCACGATAAAGTCCTTAAGGTGCAGTCACACTATGCCGTTTACCCAAGCGTGTGGTGAAAGCAGTGCAAAGTCGAGAAAATTGGCCAAACATCAGCAAAACTCATGTTCCCGGAGTTTGGTAGCAAACATCAAATGCAGCACCCTGCGTAGATGATTGCACCAGTAACTTCGGCTAGCGGATGCTAACGGAGGCTAACTTGGTCATAGCGGAGATTAACTTTCTCTAACGGGCTCCAACGTAGCCAGAGGTACATTGCCAAATGATGAGGAATTTTAAACATGTTGAAATTTTTGGACGTGGTCGCTGTTCATTGGCAGAGGACGGCAGAGCCCAGTGGTGGCTAGTGGAGGCTAGCGGACACCGACGTTTGCAAGTATAGCCTTGTTTAGACTGCAGCCCAAATCTGATTTTTAAGCATATCCGATCAGAATCTGATCTTCCTGACCAACTGTCCACGTTATATATTGCAAATGATCAAGTCCGATCTGCGTGTGTCCATACTGATAGTCTTATCCATATTAATTTCTATTGTAAAAGGCTAGGCCCAGGAAAAACAAATAAATAAAATGGACAACAGCTCCCAGTCCCAAATGGTAATGTGGAGCCACGGCGCAAACTTTATAGTAATGGTAAGGAAGTGACAGAATCGGAGGAGACTGCTGAGTTGTGCCGCCTTTCATGCTGCCATCAGTGGAGCGGGGCTTGCATCCTCTGTGTCACTCGCAGCACGAGTGACGCAAGTGACACAGACAGAAACGGAGACACAGTCTCCAGTGACACAGCACAAGTAACGGTGGAGACTGCTGAGTTGTGCGTCCTCTGCGTCACTCGCAGAGGACATTGAAATCCAATTTGAGTGGCCGAGACGTTCAGATTGAAACAGATCTGTTAAAATCTGATCAGAATCACATTTGAAACCACCTCCGTATGTTGTTTGAATCAGCTTTGGAAAAATCGGATCTCGTGGTTTTTCGCTGTCCACACTGCCAAAAAAATCAAGCTAGATGCAATCTGGACATGCTAAAAATCAGATTTTGAGTGGTAATGTGAACAAGGCTTAACTTCATTTGCGTTGGCCCAAACATCTAGGTGTGACTGCGCCCTTAATCAGTTGAAAAACTAAATATCTCAAAAGCTGCTGGGCCAGACAACTTAGATGCCAGAGCATTAAATGAATTGAAGAATATTGTAAGCATTCCTCTACATATACTTTTTAATGAGTCTGGAATCACAAAAACTCCCATCAGCATGGAAAGAAGCATACAGGTGGTTCTCAAAAATTTTGAATATCATGGAAAAAGTCACAAAAGACACATTCATGGGGAAGACTGCTGACTTGACAGTTGTCCAGAAGATACTCAATGACACCCTCCACAAGGACAGTAAGCCACAGAAGGTCATTGCTGAAAGGGCTGGCTGGTCGCAGAGTGCTGTATCAAAGCTTCACAAGGAGTGGACTGAGTCTGGAGTCAGTGCATCCAGGAAATGGCAACAAGTGTCGCATTCCTAGTGTCAAGCTGCTCGTGAACCAGAGATCATGTCAGAAGCGTCGTACCTGGGCTAAGGAGATAAAGAACTGCACCATTGCTCAGTGGTCCAAAGTCCTCTTTTCAGATGAGAGTAAATTTTGCATTTCATTTGGAAATCAAGGTCCCAGATTCTGGAGAAAAAGTGAAGAGGCACAGAATCCAAGTTGCTTGAAGTCTAGTGTGACGTTTCCACAGTCAGTGATGATTTGGGGCCATGTCATCGGCTACCAGGAGATTTTAGAGCACTTCATACTTCTATCTGCTGACAAGCTTTATAGAAATGCACAACAACTGCGTTGGGTGGAAATTAGCAATGACACTTGCACTGGGCTTTGTCCTGCTTTGTGCCAGGTTTAGCAGAGCATGTTAGTTCTATGCAGTCTCATGTTTGTTTTTTAAATTCAGAAATATGATCGTGGAAGAACTTTGTTTTGTCTCACTGTGTACCACTCTATCTGGTTGAAAAAGCAAACAAAGCCAGTTGACTATAATCAAACATTCAAATATATTGTGCTTACTTTGAGCTCGAGCACCAGATCCATCCTCTTCTTGCCCAAAGGATTGATGTCATTGAGGATAAGAGCAATGATGATGTCAATACCATTACATTCATGAGTGGCAATGCAGTTCTGAAAAACAAATGAAAGAATAGACATTAGGAAGGAAGTTTCTTTACCATAACGCATTACAGGTTCAGTGAAAATTCTTCATCCAAAAAACAAACAGACAAGCAAAAAAACAAAAAAAAAACAAACAAAGTAAAATGCACAATTATTATCCTTTCCAAAGGTGATTGACATGTACTTTATGAAACAAAAACAAACAACTATTGAATTTACATTTGAATGTTTTTAAGGTTTTTTGTTTTTTTTTGCTGGTGTTGGAGCATCAGTCAGTAGTGTGCATAATCTTCAGAGCAGTCCAACATTTTTCTCCATTAAGGAGGCTATGTCTCCACCCTCAGTAATTTGTCAGGTGATTAGGATTGCTCAAAATCAATGAAGTGGTTTTCAGAGAATTTGCTGAAAAGGTATTGCTTAAAAGCAGTGATGACAAAAACAGAACATTTGAAAGATGAAATCAAACAGAATCATCATTTCAGAAAAAAAGATTTGATCTTGTGGGACGTTCGAACGAACGAACGAAACGAATGAAAGTTGGGACAATACAAAAAATGCAAATGAACCACCCCCCCCAAAAAAAACAAAACACAGTGATCCTGACATTTTGACTTTCACTTCTATTTCATTGCAGACAGTAGGAAACCAAGGAATTTCATGTTTTGTGTAGTCAACTTCATTTCATTTGTTAATATACATCCATTCCTGCATTTCAGACCAGCAACACATTCCAAAAAAAGTTGGGACACAACAGCATTTACCACTTTGTAATGTTGCCATTCCTTCTCACAACACTTAAAAGACGTTTTGGCATTGAGTATACCAAGCGATGAAGCATTTCAGGTGTTATTTTGTCCCATTCTTCCGGCAAACACGTCTTAAGGTGTGCAACAGTACGGGGTCATCAATGCATTTTTTGTTTCAACATTGTCCACACATTCTCTATTTGGGACAGGTCAGGACTGCATGCAGGCTAGTTGAGTACCTGTACCCTCTTTTTCTGCAGGTATCCCTTTGTAAGAATGTGGTTTTGCATTGTCTTGTTGAAAAATGCATGGATGATCCTGGAAAAGATGTTGTCTTGAAGGCAGCATATTTTGCTCTAAAATCTCATTCTACTTTTCTGCATTAATGCTGTCATCACAGAACTGTAAAGTATGTTTGCTAAGGGCACTGACACAACCCCATGCCATGACAGACCCTGGCTTTTGGACTTGTTGTTGATGATAACAGTCTGAATGGTCTTTTTCGGCTTTGGTCCGGCCCACATGGCATCCATTTTTTCCAAAAAAAGATTGGAAACATGTAATGTGGTCAGATGAATCAATATTCCAGCTGTGTGATGGTCTCACCCAGATGTCGCAGAGCCCAGAGACGTTGATCTCACTTCTGGACAAGTTTAACATAAGGCTTCTTTTTTGTACAGTAAAGTTTTAAGTGGTATTGGTGAACGTAACTCCTGATTGTCGTGTTTGCCAAAGATATCCCAAAGTAATCCCTTGTAAATATCGTTATATCAGTTGTTGATGAATGACGGTTCTTGATACAGTACCGTTTGAGGAATTATAGATCACGGGTGTTCAGCTTAAGCCTCATTTACACGCTATGCAATACGGATACGGAGCCTTTCGTCCGTTCCGTGCGGTCGTTTCGTCCGTAATTGTGCACATCGCCGGAGAGCTTACGAATACGGATGAAATGGAGCAATATCACCGGAAATTGTGGTGGCAGTATAGAGTCAGTAGCCAAATCAGTCAGGAAAATGATGAAGAAGAGTCTCAATGGGCAAACCAAAGAGTAGAACTCTCCATTAATGTGGCGACTTGCATTAAGTGGTCTCACATTCCACCGTCGCGTACACCTTTTGCGCTTCTGCCTCGAATGATGACAAGTAAAATCACCTCCTCTGTAGTCACCATTTTTGTTGATGTCTGCAACTTGGCACTCAGTACTGCCCTCTCGAAGATGTATTGCTTAACGTTCATACCAATGCAAAAGGCGCACGGAGGTATGATGGAGATAACGTTTGGGACGGACGGATGTATTTACATACGGAAATTGAGTATAAATCCAGCTTTAGTCTTATACTGGCCCTAGGGGCCATTGGGCCAATGCTCATCCCCAAATACCATCGCATGAAGCAAACGAGAGTCTACTACTCCCCCTGGATGGGATGCCAGTCCATCGCAGGTTACTTCCCCATTTACAGGTGGTTGGAGTGGGACAATGCAGATGAAGTGTCTTGTCCAAGGGAATGTACAGTTTGAAGCACACACCTGGAATTGAACCCCAGTGTATATAGGCCAGGGTTAGATGGAGAGCAGTAAAAAATAATTAAATAAATAAATAAAAGAAGGAAAAAAAGAGTTGGTGTGCTTTGACAGAAAGCGACTGTCAAAATAATCTTAATTCTCCACATTAATCCCATTCACGTGACATACCTGCTCTTCTGGTGAGCATCAAGGATTCTATTGAAGTAGTCTATTGAAGTCATCACAGTGAGAAAACAGGCAAATGATACCCACTTCCACTCATCTTCCACCAACTCACTGCTCACAGGAAAGATACAGGGGGATTAAAATAACCTATGTGTGTAATCATTCATAACTATACAATTATATCATCCCTCCTGCATCAGTCTCCCTCAGTGGGCCTCATGCAAGAACATTTTCACATTCTTATCTTAAAGTGTGCTGCATCCGATTGAACTGGTGAATTCAATAAGGGCCCAACTCCATTTTTAGGATGGCCACATTTTTCAAAGTCATAATTGTTCTGTTGGTAGATTCTCTTAAAGTTTGATAGAACTCAAAAGAGCAATTATTTTTATAAAGTTAAAAACTGTTTTCCTTCCAAATAATTCTATCCTGTGAAAATTGGAACAAAATTCTTCCAAAAAAAAAATAGAGTTGGGCCCTTATTGAATTCACCAATTCGATTATCAAACACTCGTAACTTCAGATACCTGCATAAATGACCTGTGTTAACACAATAAATGCCATCTGTGTGTAAATCAGTGCGCATTTATGAGGATTGTGAATTAGCATATTACTGTAAGGCTGTGCCCCATATGTCAGAAGTGTGTATTCATGAAAATGGAATTGAAGACAAAGAACAGGAACTTCTTGGAAGTCCAGTTATCACAAATCCACAAATGAAACTGTCATTTTTAAGCACATAATTAAGGGAATGGGAAAAATAATGAGTGATGTTCATGCGGTGTCACCCGAGGATCGTACCATCACTGAAGTAAAGAAGAAATGGTTCAACATGAAAAGACTTGAAAAAAGTCTTGCCATAGTAAAGCAATTAATGACTATAATGGGAGGCGAAGGGGGAAAAGCTAAGTGTCCAACAGGGTGATGGACGAAAGAATACATGCTATAAGTGGTTTTGCAGTTTGAAATGTTCCTGATGATTTTATGCTGTTATACAATATCATGAAGAGCCAGTATAAATTAATGATATTGTTAGGCTATATTAGCCTCATGGATGAGGAGCTGGCCCACCAATATGTAAGCCTGGGTTGGATTCCCGCTCATGCTACCTGTCCGTGCCCTTGGACAAGACACTTAATCTGCATTGTCTCAGTCCACCCAGCTGTAAATGGGTACCTCCCTCGGCTGGGGAAGTAACCTGTGTCGGAGTGGCGTCCCATCCAGGGGGAGTCGTTGCCTCTCATCCGCTTCACCTGTGTCGGAGTGGCGTCCCATCTAGGGGGAGTCGTTGCCTCTCATCCGCTTCACACTATGGAATCCGGAGATAAGCACCAGCACCAACGGGCCTCAGGGCATATATAGGACTTACTAGGCTATATAAAAATATTTAGAATTACATCACAATTGAAATTGCAGCATTATGATGTGTGATTTATGTATGATTTACAAACTAAACCTTCTTCATATTTCTGAAATATACAAGCAATTACAGAAAAATAGGCTTGGATAACAGCGGACTCGCACGACTCCTACCTCAAGTTTGGACCACTTATAAATAACCTATGAAAAAACCCAAAATATGAGAAAAATGGTGAAAACAAGAATTTTTAAATCATTTGTACAAGTCACTTATGAACTAATCCATGAGGCCCACTGTTTGATCCTTTTTGTTATTATGTGTCTTTCTTCATGTGTTCTTATTCTGTTCTGTCTTTATTTTTGAATCTCACGAGTTCAAGATTGCATTTTACCACTTTTTATTATCTGAGTTTGTCTTCCTTCTCATGACCAAACAGACAAACCAGACAGAGCTTCTTCATAAACCTCAGTGCATTGATCAGGTAAGCACTAAACATTGAGTTTACCATGATTGGACAGCATTATCAATCTGTGGTTACTATGGAAATTGCATGTGAAAGTCAATGGCAGCTTTTCTGTGTTTATTTACAGTTGTCTGTCTGGTGGTTGTGATCAGAATATATATGGGATGTTTGTTGTAGCTGTTTTTCATTTAGTTTAACACTGGGGCCTTTTTACAACTGATTGGACAAGACGTTTCACCCTCCCACCTGCTTCATCACTAATCAGCACAAAGCCGGGAAGAGGAGGCTGGAAATCCCTTCAAATGAGCTCCTGGTTGGAGTTTGTGGACAAAACATGGTGAGCATTTAAGTATTTTTAATTATTATTATCCAAAGAAGATATATGATAATCTTACCCCAAAGCAAAATCCATCCACCCATCCATTTCCTAAACCCGCTTATTCCAGTTAAGGGTTACAGGGGGCTGGAGCCTATCCCAGCAGTCATTGGGCGAGACGCAGGTTACACCCTGGACAGGCCGCCAGTCCATCACAGGGCCACATATAAACAGACAAACACATTCACACTCTCACTCACACCTACAGTCAATTTAGAGTCACCAATTCAACTAATCTGCATGTCTTGGGAAGTGGGAGGGAGCTGGAGCACCCAGAGGGAACCCATGCAGACACGGGGAGAACATGCAAACTCCACACAGAAAGGACCAGGTCGGAAGTGAATCTGGGATATTCCCGCTGTGAGGCAACAGTGCTAACCACTATGCCACTATGCTGCTACCAACAAAAAATGATCCAGATTAAAGCACAAAGACATCCCGACAGAGAGACTTCCCAAAATGTTTTTCTTCCCGCCTCTTTTTTTGTGCCAATTATAGAGCAAGCAACTCTGTTGGATAGGAGTTGGACTACCAAGATATAAAGCCGGATTGTATTCCAGGTGAATGCTTCAGACTACCTATCTGCATCCTTGGACAAGACACTTCATCTGCATTGTCCCAGTCCAGATCAGGTCAGGTCTTGGAGCTTGCACTGTTGCCACACATCACCACATCCACCATACCATGGAACCACACTGGGTCCTGAATGGCAACCACCCAGGCAACCGATGGACCAGTTGGTCCCAGTCCACCCAGCTGTAAATGGGTAGGAGCCTTGGTTAGTGAAGCAACCTGTGATGGATTGGCGTCCCATCCATGGAGTCATAGTTTCTCATCAGCTGCAAAATTATGCATCTGGGGATAAGCACTGTCCCAGTGGGCCTGTATAGGACTTACTTCTTCTTCTCTTCATGTCCATTATATCTGTCTTTGGCCTATTTATATAACAGAAAAGACAAAGTGTGGCAGTGTGTTTATCATAATTGCTGAACCTGAGAATAACTTGAAGCCAAGTTTTTTTTCCTGAATTACCCCACAGTTAGCAGGGCATGCATATGATTAATGGAGTCAGTCAGTGAGTGAGTGGCTCTGCAAAATTTCAACAAGTAACTATGAAAACTACTGAATATTCAACTCCAAAATTTGGGGTTCTGTCAGATACAGTTGAGGACCAGTGAACCTCCTGTTTTGGACCATGTTGGCATTTTTTAACATATAAAATAAAATAAAAAGTACAGGCCTATCAAGTTTCATGTTAAACCTTGCTATTCATTGCAGGGTCCTGGTGGCCACTAAGAGCACTGTTGCATGTTTTAAAAAGTATTCTGTCAGTTTGCACAAAATAAATAACTCCTTTATATGTTGAAAAGTATTAAACATTTACTTTTAGTTATGTTGTTTAGGTGGAAATTGCTCCATAACACCCATACATCATAAAGGATTAATTGTGTCTAGATGTGTCTGTTACATCATAGGGAAGGCTGACAATAAAGTTGCAATTTTGAAAGTCAGATGACATGTGTATGTCTTTGTGATTTCATAAAACCAGCTCTTGAACCTACTAAAAAAAAAGTGTATCTCAGAATTTTAAAGAAACGGAGAAGCAATTTTAAAACAGTTCTGGAACTGCTTCAACATTTATTCAACTCTGGTGTGACCCAACATCTTTCCACAATCCTTTCTTTTTTTGAGTCATCATGCACACAGTCAGGCAGGCAGGTAGGCAGGGTTGTTCACATAAACTCCATCCTCCTTTGTCATTAAAATGCGATCAAAATAATAAATAAATAAAAATAAAAATCACACTTGGGGCCTGTAAGGCCAACAGTGTGGTTTGAGCGGACCATGCAGCCCTACAGTTACACCATACGGCCTCCAGAGGGAAGCCTTTCCTCACTGACATTCCTGCAAACTGGGGCCAGACAAATAAGAGCCTCCAACCTGTGGGTCCAGCCAGCAGAAACTGCTTCAACAGCCATTTGAACAGTGATGATGGAAGATTTCCAGGCCTGCAAAACAAAGTGACCTGACCTTATGCCCTTTGACCTGGCAGCAATAACATCCAAATCAATATACCAAGACATATACACATATGATGACTAATAGAAAGTGATTATATGGCTTCCTAGGTTGTTAGAAAACAACCTTTTTATTTATTTATTTTTTTAATTTAATGTCTCATCGAGAGAGAGAGAGAGAGAGAGAGAAAGAGAGAGAGAGACTCTTTTGTTGGGGGACGAATTAAAATAGAGATTTGTAAGCGGGGAATTGGCCACATTAAAAGTAATCATGAGGTTGTTATATCACCCTCACATCTGGCTCCTGATTGACTGGCGGGGGCA
>OMMV01187841.1:0-13389 GCA_900302635.1 Chatrabus melanurus | reverse complement strand
CAGACAGGTCGCCAGTCCATCGCAGGGCCACATATAGACAGCCAAACTCATTCACACTCTCACTCGCACCTATGGTCAATTTGGAGTCACCAATTCACCTAACCTGTGGGAGGAAGCCGGAGCACCCAGAGGGAACCCACGCAACCTGGGACCATCTGACTGTGAGGCAACAGTACTAACCACTGAGCCACCATGCTGCCCCCTGACTAATCAATTGACTAAATAAGAACCCCATTGCCCCCTACACCTTACTTTGTGCTCATATTATGTGCCGTATATATTGCAGTGTGGAGTTGGGCATGTGCCAAATGCATTTGCCCTGGTTTAGACCGTGCTCCTTGTAAATCATCAAGGTGGAGCCATCTTAAGATGGCAATGTATATATTACCTGTATAGATTGACTTTTATTTATTGTTCTTATTTTATTTATGATGCACTGACCAGGAGAAGCACTCCTAATCTCATTGTATACCCGATGTACAATGACAATAAAGGCTTTCTATTCTATTGTATTATAGTCTATTCTATGCTGTTTTTCCATCATCACTCGTGTGTGCATGTGTATGTGTGTGTGTGTGTGGTGTATATATCATAATGTGTGAAACTCCCTTGGTGCATATAATAAAGTCATCTTATTGCACCGAACAACACTTCGGACTTATTTTCAATATTATTTTTCTGCTTCAGGAAGAAAACTCTATCAGGGACAAAATGCAACCAAAATATTAAAACGAATGCAAACAAATGATTTAATATAGTGAAATTTTCATTTCATCACATGAAGTGACACATTTTCTGAATCTTTCTGACCAGCCCGAAGAGAAAGAAAATGAACTGAGAGCAGATCAGGCCTGGTCTAATTTCCTCTTGTCACAAAGCTTTACGAAACAAAAGGTGACCTTCAGCTTCCAGCACTCTCGACTCGCTTTGTGTTCCTAATTTATTGGACTCTAGATAAGCAGTCATTTGATGACCACTAAACATTGTCTCCTGGGACCAGACGGACTCCTCCTGGGCATTTTGGAGGCACGATTGGTAGTTTGAGCAATAAAACACAGGCCTACCTTCCTTCTTTGAGCAGATGCAGAGGTCATAAGCACAATCTGCTCTGCTCTAAACAAATTAAAGTCATTTGTGTTATACTTCTTACACCACAGAAGAAAGTCTGTTTAAAATATTCCAGCCTTAATTAGAATTGCCCTGTCTATATATCTATATATAGATATATATAGATATATAGATAGATATAGATATATCTATATCAAAGTATTTTGTTGTGTTGTTTCTGTTCAATAACTTAGGATTTTTTTATTATACAAATTTGGTTTGTTTGTACTTATTTCTGAACATATTATAAATGTGTACTTAAAACATGGGGGTGCCAGTAAGTCTGACCACGACTGTATATATAGTATATTACACAGGCAAAACAAAGTTGATGTTTCAATAGATCTGGTGCATCAACCTTAACCACAGTCGAATCACATCATCCTCATTATCTGTGCAGTCTATAATGTAAATTTTGAGTTTTGGAACTCACAATGCTGGATGATGGGGCATCTCTCGGAGGGGTTAGAGATACATCTGTGTTGGGGTGAGCCATGGGCGAACTTTCGCCTCAGTGACTGATCTGGCATTAATCCAATCACTGATTTTACTAATACAGTCTGTTTCAATGGGACTCAAATCTACACCTCTGTGTTGCCATTTCAACTACATTGTCATTGTGAACACTGGACTATGTGTGGTTGTTTACCTGCAACATTTCTGTCACTACATGTTCTGTCAAACTTTTTTTTTTCTTTTGGCTTATTAGAATGGCATAAGCAGATGGTCCTCCCACTGAGTCTGGTCTGCTTGAGGTTTCTACCTATAATAATAATAATAATAAAAAAAATCCCTGAGGGACTGGCGACCTGTCCAGGGTGTACCACACCTCTTGCCCGATGACCGCTGGGATAGGCTCCAGCACCCCCCACAACCCTTAATTGGAAAGCTGGTATAGAAAATGTATGAACCCTGAGGGAGTGTTTCCGTACCACTGTCATCAACGTGCTTGCTCATGGGGTCGGTAAGGTCTTGACCTTACTTGTATTTAATGCCTTGAGGTGATTTATCTTGTGATTTGCCAGTAAATAATACACACTACCTTAAACAATTTAAACAAGTTAAAAGCTGACAAGCTGCAGAACTGTATGTGGCAGATTTTCTATTTTTTATTAGCATGTGTAGCAATAAATTCAGCTCGGTTGTGAGCCTTTTGTTGGTTTTGGCAATACTTTCTATAGACAGGCTATTTCAAGCTCACATTTAATTACTTCCAGTCTTATTTTGACAATATGCAAAACTCCTGTGTATAAACACAACAAATGCACATTAAAGTTCATGTTCATTAGTGTGCATTACTATTAATGAATAATGATTGAGCTTTAATTACTTTCATATATAAATTAATTTCATATATGAAATGCTTGTAGATTTAATGTGCTGAAGGCTGTTCATAAAGTAACAGCTGGCCCTGAAATCCAATTATTCAACAAACTGCTGTTATTTGTTTTGCAGCTCAAAAAATGTGATCAGCACCATCTGTGATCACTATCATTATATAGTACAAAACATTATTAAAACAGTGTTTCTGTATGTATGTGTGCATGAATTTATGTTATAGATATATTTATGTCTTTTTCATGCGCACACACGTCCTACATTTTTTCACATTTGCACATGCATTCATTGATTTCCATACAAACAATTTTAGATATCCGTTGTCAAAATTGATTGACATCTGTGTCTCCACACAGTTCAGAGATGAGATAGATGTTCAGCAATTTTTTTTTTTCTTACCTCATCACCTAGCCTCACCTGCTTTATCCATATACTGGCATATATACTCACGACTGTGCAAAAGTCTGAAGCATTCTTGTGTTTCTATATAAATATGACCTTTGGGATTTTTTTTCTCATATATGTTAATGACAAATTGTGAAATCCCAAAATATTGATAATAACCCCTTAAAATCATAGCAGCCTGGGAGTGGGTCCAGTACCCTGGAAGGAGGGTTCATCGCATTTTCAAATACGGTAGGTATTTCTCAACAAAATGAGAATATACGATGTCTGCTGAAAGTTTGCCTTATCATGGTCAAAAATACATTGAACACAAAGGGTAAAAAAATTTATCAAACATTCCAATTTTATTTATTTGTTAAAGAAAGAAGTATATTAAAGAAAACAACAGACTAAATAAACCCATGATTACTTTGTGAGTTTAAGGACCAAGACATGATTTTAAAAAGACAGTAAACGGGATAAAAATTCATGAGTAATAATTTGATCTAAATGATATACTTGTAAAATCAAGGACTCAATCAAGGAAAAGGGTCCTCACATGATCAGGTTGTCCACTGGCCAAAGGTTTATACTGTGTCTCGAGGTTTCGGGTTCAAGCTCCCTTTGACGTTTCCTTTAGAAAGCCTGTTTAGTGCACATTCCCCATTCCCACTTCGACCCATCACAAACATGGGGTTAACATGTAGAGAAAGAATATGAAGTCACATGATACATTTACTTTGATTAGTGTTTATTTATTACTACTCTTTATTGAAATATATTGATATTATAAGCTTTTTTGCATTTTTGGAGAATATTTGCTTTAGTAACAACAACCCCATCCCCATCATGCATAAAACTTTTGCACAGTACTGTATAGAGTAATATAAAGAATAAAATAATCTACTTTCAGCTTCTCCCAATTTCAACTTGGAGTCACCACAGCAGATCCCACATGGATCTGCATGTAGATTTGGCACAAGATTTATGCCGGATGCCCTTCCTGACGCAACTCCACATTACATGTAGAATGTGCAGGGGTGGCCTCGAAGTGGGAATCTTGAGCATTGAAAGCGGCTGGGCTAACCGCTAGGCCACCACACTGCCCTAGAGTAATATAAAGAATAATAATCAAGAACACCATCCAGTGTTGGGGAACCAGCACAGCTAAGAAGTGGGTTATTGGAATGAGACATTCATGGAACAGGGCTGATAACATGAAATGAATGGAGTTCGACTGTAACAACAGAACCAAAAAGAGATTGTATGGAACATATGTGGGAACGATAGATGAATATGAGATCTATATCAACAATGACCAAGAAGCAGATAGTAGCTCAGTAATTGAGAGCTTGAGAAGGTCTGTCAGCAGCACAGAGATCAAATACACACTGAAACAACCATATGAACCATGACAACAAAATCTACTGAGGTTAAAATGAGAATCATGGCCACATGAAATATAGTCAAACCCCAGACTTAGCTTTCATGGCTCAGGGATAAAGAGATGGCTTACCACACCAAAAAGGAACCAAGGTGGAGGTTGTCCAAAGACAGCCCTGAGACAGTCCAGCACATTCACAGCAGCAACAGTGTGTAAGATGCAAACTGTGCTAGCATACACTGATAGCCCAAACAAAGTGGTTGGGATAATGTACTAAAATGTTCACCATATGCTACAAATTGAATGGAAGTCCCTAAATCCAAATGAGAGACATCACCACTGATGGCTAAGAATCCTTTTGGACTTCAAGCTCCAGACTGACAAGCAGGTGCTGTCCAACCAATCAGAGATTGTGGTGATCAACAAGGAGCAGAAAAAGGAAGTAATAATAGATATGGCAAGTCCAAGTGAGACTGACATGAGGAAGATGGCGCATTGGTAGATTGAGAAGTTCCAAGGGATGAAGGAAGAACTGGAATGAATGTTGAAGGTGAAGTCCAATGTGCTCCTAGTGGTAACAGGATCACTAGGGGCTGTCACCCCAAAACTGGGAGTATGGCTCCAGTAGTATCCAGGAACATCTGAGGTCTCTGTCCAGAAAAGTGCAGTCTTAGGAATAGCTATGATACTGTGTAGAACCCTCAAACTCCTTTGCCTCTGTCAGGGGACCACAACTTGAGTGACATTTATTTATTTATTTATCTATCTATCTAATCATTTTAAATCCACCAACATTATCAAGAAAAGAAGCTTCTTACATTTTTGGAGAGGTGTTTAGTGTACACTGGCATACGGTATGTACCTGGGATATTTGATGCTTTTAATGTAGCCTTCACAGTTATGTGAAACAGCTCAGACAAAATTACTCAAAACTTTCAAAATACAAAAGAAGTATAGAATATTGTGTAATGTTTGTGTAAGTTTAGTGTGGGTACTGCTATGGCACCCAGTGGTGCCCCTGTGGCTACACTCCAGAAGTTGACAATGTGTTGCTGAACATATGTTTTTTCATGCATCTCGACCCGTAAGCCCTTTCCCAGAAAGTAAAAAAATCCCTGTAGGCGTCCAGTCATGCAAGTGTTTCTCACTTTGTGTGTGCGTGTGTGTGTGTAAAACCATTGGTATGTTGCTGGTACAGTTGAGCAACCTTCACAAGATGAAGTCACAGCTCCTGATTCCAAACAGCCTTGCTTGACCAGTCGACGCCCAACACAGCGACTGCTGCTCTGGCCATTTTTTGGAGAATATTACTGATCATGCAAAAAACCTTTCTTTTATTGAGGGACAGTGTTCAGGTCAAGCCATTTATTATCACATAATTGTTTGTGCCCTTTTAAAATAATAATGATAATTGAAATCACCCAAAGGGTCCTGATCAAAAGTTTACATACCCTTGAATGTTTGGCCTGATAACACACCCAGGTTTAATTGGCTATTAAGGGTAAGGTTCCACACCTGTGACATGTTTGATTGTAATTCGTGTCTGTGTATAAATAGTCAATGAGTTTTTTTAGCTCTTGTGAGACCTCTGCACATGTCACCCAGGGCTGCACTGACTTTGCTAGCTAGTGAGCCATGGGGAAAGCAAAATAGCTGTCAAGAGATCTGCGAGTAAAGGTAGTTTTAACTGTGTAAATCAAGAAAAGGATACAAAAAGATATCCAAAGATTTGAAAATGAAGGTCAGTGGTGTTCAAAGTCTGACAAAGAAGTGGAAAATTAGTGTTTCTGTTGATACCAAGCCACGGTCAGGTAGACCAACAAAAATTTCAGCCTCAACTGCCAGGAAAATTGGTCAGGATGCAAAGAAAAACCCTCAAACTACTTCAGCTGAAATACAGGATTCTCTGCAACAAAGTGGTGTGACTGTTTCAAGATCCAAAAATAAGGAGGCACTTGAACAAAAATGGGTTGCACAGTCAGGTTGCAAGAATAAAGCCATTACTGCACCAATGCCACAAAACAGCACACTTATAGCATGCCAGACAGCACCTAGACAAGCCTCAGCGCTTATGAGACCAAAATTGAACTTTATGGTCACAGCCATAAATGCTGTGTTTGGAGAGGAGTCAACAAGGCCTATGACAAAAAGTGCACCATCCCTACTGTGAAGCATGGAGGTGGATCTCTGATGTTTTAGGGGTGAGTGAGTTATAAAGGCACAGGGAGTTTAGTAAAAATCAATGGCAAGATGAATGTAGCATGTTATCACAAAATATTGGAGGACAATTTTCACTCATCAGCCCAAAAGCTGCGCATTGGACGCACTTGGACTTTCCAACATGATAATGAGCTGAAGCACAAGGCCAAGTTGGCCCTTCAGTGGCTACAGCAGAAAAAAAGGGAACGTTTGTCTCTTCCGCATTGGCTTCATTTAACAGGACTGGAGCTTGAGGCTTGGTTTCATACCTTACCACCGATATATAAAACAGGCAAGATACTGTTATGGCAGAGTGGGGGCGATCTTTTTGTGAGCTTGATCAAAATTTTCTAGTTTTATAATCAGGAAAATGTTTAATATGATGTATGTATACAATACGTGTGTTCTTTGCAGTCCTCTGGGACTTCCTGCAATTTTGGGTGATATAAATATCATTTAAAGACTTGAAGCTCACTCAGGTACTGAGCTTTCCTGCTCATTTATCAAGAATGAATGTGTTTCTGTGCAGGCTTTAAAGCCACATGAGGTGCACCATGATAATCTGACAAACTGTTTCTTTCTATACTACTAAAGGAAGTTACCAAGTTGCTCTCTGCCGCTATATGTTTCACCATGTGAATAGCTACTGTTCTATAATTGCACAGACTGATAGTTGACATGCATGTGATGTATCAGAGGACATTTTTAGCCACGATTAACAACCCACTAATTACTTAATTACATATTTCTTTTTTTTCCAATGCTAAACGTGGCAGCCACCATCTTGGATTAATGTAACTTCTGCCAGTTGGCACACACACACATACCTTACCGCTCCGCATTGATCTCTAAAAAATCCATCAATATCCGCCATAAAATCAGTCCATCCACGCTCCATTTGTCAACAGATAGCTTCGAAAGACTCCAGCCACCAACTATACAGGTATTTATGGCATTCTTTCACACAGAGGAAGGCATGATTTCAGATATTTAACTGCTGGGGCATAATTTTGCATCAGGACTCGCTGATCATCTTTAAGACCTACATGTTGTCCATCCCAGGGACGTATCACGTGAGCTCAGACTATCAAACTTGGTCAAGAGGTCATGCGTTATTATGGGCTTATGGTTGAGTGTGAAATAATAAAGATTTGGAAAATCCTCATCAGTGATTAAAACAATCTTACCAAAGCCATTTGTTCCGTGAAAATGAATCATTAGCCTGGTCTCTGCGGCAAATGAATTTTGTTTTTCTTTGGCTTTCAGGTTTTCACACAAAAATGTGAGAGAGATTTTTTGGAGAGTTTGACAGTTATAATTACATGCCGTGCATGTTTCCAGTAATAACAGGTTGTCTCTGACATTTTGTTGCACTATTTTCTGTCATTGTGTATAATGTTGATGATGAAAGATTACAGCGTTATTGACAACAAAGGCATCAATCAGTGTTAGCGTTTATTGTTTGAATTCTTGGCTTCTGCTTAAATTGGCCATCTATTTTGGTTAAATACTGCTTTATGCCACTTATTCGGAGAAACCAGAATTATTTAACCCTTGTAGGAGGTGTGTGTTGCTGTGTAGGAAGGGGTCTGTTTGTGTGCATGCGTGGGGGACACAATCGCAAGACAAGTGGCATCACTCATTAACATGTGCCACATCTGCAGCGGTTTCCAGGCACAAACACAGCACGTTAACAGTTTTTATTCATAGCCCTATTCTGTGATGCAGTCACATTATAAATCAGCGTCCATAAAATCATTCTGACGTCAAGCCTCTTGCACACTGTCGGTCTTTCTCTGGGCTACAATAATCACACTCTCCTGCTTTTGGAGAATCTGGTTGTGATGAAGTCTGCTCTTGCTGAGCTGCTCTTATTTTAGGTACCCCGTTCACCAAGTTATTAATCAGCCAATAGCATGGTATAAACGTAATGCATTTAGCACGTAGACATGGTCAAGAAGAACCGCTGAAGTTCAAACCAAGCATCAGAATGGGAATAATGGTGATTTAATTAAAGCTACAGTGTGTAAGATTTAGTGTCATCTAGTGGTGAGGTTTTGCAGATTGGATTATCCTGTCACCGGTCATGATTTTGTATCCCTTCACATTTTCCTTTCTTTGGCAATGGGGATACATGCTTCCTTGCCTTCTCTTGTGACAAACAATATGTACAATCCTCCATTTCACAGTGGATCAGTAAAGCAACCCTGATTCCTCTTCTTTTTTTTTCTTCAGTCTTTCTGCTGTGCTGCAAAATGTGAAAGGCAGAGTAAGTAGGTTTTTTGGGGGCTACTGTACCAACATGGCGGTGCAACATGGCAGCCTCCGTAAGAGGGGCCTGCTCCCATGTAGACATGAAGGGCCGGTTACAAATGCCATATTCCATTTATGTTAATAAACACCCCTAAATCAAGTGACTTTGAACGTGGCTTGGTTGTTGGTGCCAGATGGGCTGGTCTGAGTATTTCAGAAACTACTGATCTGCCGGGAATGTCATTCACAACCAGAGAATGATCCAAAAAAGAAGGAACATCCATTGAGCAGTGGATCTCTGAGCCAAAACGCCTTGTTGATGGCAGAGGTGAGAGAAGAATAGCCAGACTGGTGTAAGCCGATAGAAAGGTACGAATACTTCAAATAACCACTACACAACACTACACTCAAGGTATCCAGAAAAGCATCTGTGAATGCACAATATGTCAAACTTTGAAGCAGATGGACAGTAGCAGAAGACCACACCAGGTGGTGCTCTTGTCAGCTGAGAACAGGAAATCTGGGCAACATTGGGCATGGACTCGCCAAATGTGGACAATAAAACATTAGGAAAATGCTGCCTGGTTTGAGGATTCTTGATATCTGCTGCTGCTGTTGGCCAAGTGGTGAAAGCACTTGATTTCAAAAAGGAAGGATCCCGGTTCAAGACTACCCATGCCCATTCTCCATGTAATGTGGAGTTGCATCAGGAAAGGCATCCGGCATAAAACTCCATATCAGCTCTGTTGTGGTCACCCCGACCAAAAATGAAAAGGGAAAACAGTGAGTACTGTTTGTAGAGCATGTAGCTGAGTGGATAAGGAGCTGGCCTGCCAATATGTAGACCTGGGTTTGAATCCTGCTCATGCTACCTGTCTGTGTCCTTGGACAAGACACTTAATCTGCATTGTTCCATTCCACCCAGCTGTAAAAATGGGAACCGGCCTTGGCTGGGGAAGTAAATGTGAACCATCATTGTAAAGTGCTTTGAGCATCTGCTGGATGGAAAAGCGCTACAGAAATGCAGTTCGTCTTCCACTCAATATTTAATATGGATAAGGACGGAACCTTCTGTCCACACTCTGCATTCATTTCATCCGTATTTGTGTAGCAAGGTGAAATCCTGATTGAAATATGTTCTCGCTCTCAAGACCAATGCACTACCAGGTGAGCCAAAGGGGGACTCTCCGCTTGGCAAGCTAGCAGGAACATATTTCAATTTGAATTTCACCTTGCTACATTTGTGTTGAGCAGTGCCACCGGAAATCATGGGGACAGTGTAGCCAAAGTTCAAGCGAGACACAACCCCAGGCAAAAGCACACAATGAAGACAGTTAACAAAGGTGGAATACTTTGATGAGAGTTTTATACATATTATCTTACCTTGAAGTATGTAAGCCCTGCGATAGACTGGCAGCCTGTCCAGGGTGTACCCCGCCTCACACCCAATGACCACTGGGATAGGTTCTAGTCCCCGTGACCCTTAATCGGAAAAAGCGGGTATAGAAAATGAATAAATGAATGAAGTATTTAATGGCTGCACAGACTACCTCTGTCTACACCACTGCCTATGCTTTTGTTTCTTTTGCAGTAGATACATTATTTTGACTTTTTCCAACCATAGCCATGTTTGATGTTGTCAGAAACGTTTGAGCCTGTGCAGAGCCCTCTAGTGGATGTATTGGTTAACATCCATGTCAATGTAAAGGATGTATGGAATTATGTGGGCATTGATGGTCACTTCATTTGAAATGCATGGATAGAATTACATACGTAAGTGGAGCTTAAATGAGCGTTAATGATGTGGCAACTGTGTGATGGTATCAGGTCAATATGGACCAAAATCTCTGAGGAATGTTCCAGGACCTTGTTGAATCTTTGCCATGAAGACGTAAAGCAGTTAAGGCCATTCTGAAGGCAAAACGAGGTGCAATCTTCTACTAACATGTAAACTTTGATGTCCTGTTCATAGGTTAACATATTTTACTGTAGCAAGTTGTGCTATGTTTGAACGTCTTACAGCTTGTCTAGAAATTATTAATTCTACTACAAATGATTTTATACCTACCACATTTCTACAAACACAGAGGTCGTTTTGTTCACACTGCCAGTTCAAATCAGATGTATTGCATATCTGATTCAAATCCGATCTCACTGATTGACTGTCCACATTATATATAGCAAGTGACCACATCTAATATGTGTGTCCATGTGGCAATTCTCATTTTCCTTCATATCCACATTGGTTGCTATAGTAATAACATAGCGGCCACAGGGCATGTGGGCGGAGTGTGAGAGAGCATAAAGTGGCATATTTGGAAAAAAAAACAAACCTGGAGCATCACCTTATACCTCGTTTCTATGGAAGCCTCTGTGATATCCGTCTTATGTGCAAAGCTCCTCCTTCCATTTTTTTTTTTTCAGTCCAGAATTTGGCTCAATTGCATTGAAAAAAATGTAAGTTTTGCTGTGAAATCTGGAGCAACCGTGTGCTGTGTGTGCCAGGAAGCTAGCTTTGGAAATCTAACAAGTTTTGTAAGGCTGACAAGCTACCTTCAGTTGCTTGACTGCTGATGTTCAAATAGTGTAACTGGAGAAATAAAAAGTAGTTTAGCGACTTTAACACATTGTGAATATTTGTTTTGCAGCTGTAAGAGAAATTTGTCACCTCTTGTTTTTGTCTCTATGGTGTTCCGTGCGCATATTCCACACAACTGGATGATGAAAAACAGAGAAAATTAGCCTCTCATGGCTGCTGTAGTCTCTGTAAAGAAATGCATTTCTTTGCGTTGAACGCTAGATGGCGTATCATGTATATTACGGACATTGTCCATACGCTATGTGGAAACAAGGTGTTGAACTCTCAGTCCATCTCACTCAATTTTCGCATACCGGAGCGGTACCAGACCCACTCACACCATGCATCTGAAGCATGAATGACCCAGAATGCATCCGTGTATTATTAAGCCTGAAACATACTACAAGCGACACGTTGGACACGTCGGACACGCGTGACACATGCATGGAGCAGCTGAAGGCAGCTGTTGCGCCACTGCTCAATCTTTCCTCATCATTTGTCTTTGATATGACTTTCAGTCCACACTCTGTGTCTTCTGTGACCGTTTTTTGAACATGATTTTACAGGTTGTTTTGGGCTTGTGTGTGTGTGTGAGAGAGAGTGTGTGTATGTGCATGGACGCTTTTTTTTTAATCACTGACTTGTTTAGCTGAAGAATGGCTGTTACCTGACAGCACGCCCATGTAAGCACACCTCACGTAGAACGTTTTGTTTTCTTTTTTGGAGCGAGCCATCAGCATTTTTATTGGAGCGGGGTGAAAATTGACCTGGGTGGGAAGAAATAATAATGAGCGAAGCAGTCTGCGATGGCTGTGAGCGGTGCGGGGAGCCATGCAAAGCTCCCCCCTGTGAACTATACGTGGTGTGAAAAGTCACAGATGTAACAAAACACACCCAGAATCCGATCTGACCATGAACGAATTTGCAAAAATGTGATTTGAATCACATTTCAAAGTACCTACGAGTGAGGCTTGAAACGGATTTGGAAAAAATGGATTTCATGTGACTTTTGACTGTTCCGACTTGCAACATGGAATCGGATTCAAATTGGATATGCACATGAATCGGATTTTTACTGCCAGTGTGAACAAAGCCACAGTATTACAATGTAAGTAACCATTTCGGTAATTGGGTCACTCAATTTACTGTATCACTTGTTTGTTTGTTTGTTTGTTTTTTACAACATTGACACATTCTAGGATTTTGTGATTCTTTTTTATTGTCTGTGCATGGGAGGATGCACAAAAACCATTAAGGTTTACAGACAAAAACATTGGGAAAGCTGGTTTTCATAAATTCCACTTCTTTGACTGATTCTCTTTTCATATAATAAGGGGGCATTGGAATGGCAGGCTTTGCACAAGTCTACAATGTAAGGTTGAGAATCTCCGCTACCTTCACAGGTCATGTTATGTTTTGAGGAAGCGTCTTTCATGTGTCTCCCTTTCCATAAGTGAGGGCATAGTCTTCATTTACACTCGAACATGATATCACATGTGGGGTATTGTTTTCGGTCTTGAACAAAATAACTCAGTTTTATCCAATTTGGACCAAATTTGGTGGAATGAATGGGAGTCATGCTGGCTATTTCGAAGAACCCGTTACTATGAAACAGTAACATGAAGACATATATGATTAACTTTCTATTGACCACATATGACCTTGGATGACCTGAAAATGTCAAAATAATTTAGAATGGCTATTTTGAGGAATTGGTTAAAGACACATCTACGGTTACTATTCTATGAGTACTCGCAGGGCTAGACTGTGGTCGATTGTTGACTTCTTGGGTGTTCAGTTGATTGGAGTACTCTCTGGGACATCCTGAGAATTCGTGGGATCCCCAAGAAGTTACTGGACATCATAGTCAGCCTCTACACAGATACTGTGAGTGCTGTACAGAGTGGAGGCAGAGACTCTGAGTTTTTCCCAGTGAAAAATGGTGTCCATCAGGGGCGTGATCTGGCTCCTACACTGTTCAATGCTTGCATGGACTGGGTGTTGGGTAGGGTTGTGGAAACCAGTGAATTAGGTGTTTTTGTTGGAGAGGAAAGGTTTACTGACCTTGACTTCGCAGACAATGCTGTGATCTTTGTGTAATCAATGGATACCCTGATTGCAGCACTTGATAAGATGAGTGAGGACT
>OMMV01187840.1:0-14302 GCA_900302635.1 Chatrabus melanurus | reverse complement strand
AACTGAAATTAAAGAGATAAAGTTTTGTGAATAATCATATTTATTATTTGTCATATTTCGATCAGTTGTGAACTTTTCAGCAGTGTTTGTTGAACTTTACAGTTAGGTTTGTGGATTATGATGACTTCTGTGATTGACTCGGCTGACTGTTGTTGTGAGGTTGTTTGGCTACCATGGCAACCTCACAACAACAGTTAGCAACAGTTAGCCAAGTCAATAGTTTTTACTAAAATAACTAATTTCTCAAAAAATAATGGTCCTTTCAACTTCTGGTTTTCGCGACATTCTTCCTTGATCAAAAATACATAAATATGGGAAACAGCGAGGGTAAGCTCTCTCCAGTTTTTGCGTGATCGATGAGACAGACAGACATACATCAAACATACAGACAGAGGCCACTTCGGTTTTATAATATAGATAGTAATGATAATAATATATTATTTATGGAACATTGTAATGGCCGGTTTAAAAGCTGCAGTCAAAGTTCAGAGACGTCCACTCAGTTTGTAAACAGTTTCCTCGTCTTTTCTACAAGTAAAACAGTTTAAAAGCAAATACATTCTCCTTTCTAGTAATAAATAATTATTACATATCGTGTATTCGACCTGCCTCCACCCGGAGGTGTACATGTCTGATTTTAGAGCTCTTTGATCAGACCAGCTCACGGTGTGTTAGCCAGGTTATGGGTCCAAGTTTTACGCCATCGTGGCTTTACCCTTTTATCATTCTAGCAGGAGCAACTTGGGATGTGCAACGCCACTGTTTTGCACCCCCTCTTCATGGCCAGACGAGGGTCCGTGGTCCCCATTTCACACAGCGCTCCCCACAAATTCTCAGTAGCTACACTCACACACATGCACACACTGCTGCAGAATCCAAAACAATCCTAATCTAATCTACAGCACCCTACGTTCTCAAAATACCAGCTGGTGTCACAATCACAGCAAAGACCAAGGACAAAGCTTTTCAACTGTCCCACAAGTAAGCCAATTCTCACCTCACAGGACAGCCTTTGTATGCACACAAATACATGCGTTGAAGCCACCCTTTCTGTCTCCGGCCCCATAGCTGGAGGAACTCTTTTTGAAGTGAACTAGATGCCCCCTGCATTCTCATTCTGGCTGAACAACATTAAATTTGAAGAAAAGGTTTAAAGGTTTAAAGGTAAAAGCTTACCTTTTCTATTGGCGCCTGTCTTCCCAGAATGAGAATGCAGTTTTGGAAGTGTCTTGGCTCAAGTCAGTCCCTTCGTGGTCGCCAAATATGTCGTAGCAGATAGAGGGTTCAGAGGCAGAAAAGATGGTTTCAGACATTTATTCAGAATCAAGACAGTGAACAGATGACAGCACGAGGGTTTTATACACCCTAATGACGTGGAACAGATACACAGATGCAGATTGCCTTTGAGAACATGCACTTCTTGGCGTCAACTTTGACAAAAACACAGTGTACGGTGATGGCATCTGATATGAATTCAGCTCCCACAGTACCAGGAGCCGTTCCAGGAGCCTTCCCTGGAGCCATTCCTGGATCCGTTCCTGGAGCTGTACCAGGAGCTATACCAGGAGCCGTTCCTGGAGCTGTACCAGGAGCCGTTCCTGGAGCTGTACCAGGAGCCGTTCCTGGAGCCTTTCGAGGAGCCGTTCCAGAAGCCATTCCAGGAGGTCCTTTACATGACTTTACTGAACTGTGATGAAACAAGAAGTGAAGCTGAAAGTTGTTCCTGTAGTTCCTTTTGATGTTTGTCCTGACCTGATCCCAGCTGTCATCACTTTGGATAAAAGTTTCTATCACATGTATGAATGTAAATGTCAGGCAAGCGTGTTGGAACTTTTTCTGAACCACTTTTCAGGAACTTTGTACAGTTCAATAAGGTATCAACATATATTAAAATTTGTCTGCAGAAATACCTCATCCACACTGAAGTTAAACCTTTCAGGGTTCCTGTTTCTTTAAACTTAAAGATGCTGCTGCTTGCCACGCCCTCTCTCCCTTTGGAGAGGGGTGTGGCCCATTCTCCCACCCACGAACCATGTGGGCGTGTCACACAGAGTGCAGCACAGCTCATTGTGTGTTTTTCAGACTTCAGAGTCTAAAATGTCTTAATTTTTCTTCGAGCAGGAGAGTTTCTGTTTTTTTACAGTGTGACTTCTTTAAGTTTCCGCTTCATTTGCACTTCCTGCTGGACGGTAAACTCACTTCTCGTAGATGCTTGTTCCTGTTTGAGATCTGTGATGTTTGAAAGTCCAGGTTCCTCTCTTGTTCTTGCTGCTCCTAAAGATGCTTCCACATTTTCTGATATGCCACCTCCATGCAAATGTTCATTTACTTAATTTTTTTTGTAGTATCTTGATAGCCATTCTAAATATCCCCTGCACATCAGCACTGGGCCCAAAGCTTGACCTTGTCCTGTGACTTTGACTTTTAACTGATTTTCCTCCAAATCAAACCTGTTTGTCTCTGGTTAACTGTTAGTCATCTCACCATGTTTGGTCTCCATCAGATCAAAAGTTCTGTTGAGTTATTGGAAATCATCGTACCGCACGCACACAGGTATAATCAGTATTAACACATAATGTTTTTAATGTTGTCTGGACTTCTGCAGACGGACGAACTCGTGCGCGTTTAAAGGTTTTAAGGAAGATTATGGATCAGAACCGTCCTGTATGAAACAGCAACAGAAAGACAGTGTTGTCTTCTCAGTGCATGAATGTGGTTTCTCTCTGTGATGATGTACAGGAAGTAGGTGAGGTGGTTCAGAGTACCTCTTTTTGACGAGGCTTCCATATGAACCAGACAGGCGGGAGATCCAAAACTGTACCCAGTTCCTTCCATCTCCATGCTCGTTGTAGGGTTCCCTCTATGGCAGTGCTTCTCAACTCTGGTCCTCGGGACCCACACTGTTGCACATTTCCATTTATCCCTGAACTAAATGGAAAATGTGCAGCACTGTGGGTCCCACGTACCGGAGTTGAGAAACACTGCTCTATGGGGATGTTTTTTCTTCTCATCACTTGATGATGATCAGTAACTATCTGTGTGATGGAGTCACGTTCATGCAACAGTTTTCATGTTTGTCCTTTACCAAAATGGCTGCAGTAACACTTCCTCTGTGCACTTTATTTTCTCTCCATGTCTAAACTCACATCCGTCCCCAACTGGAGGAAGTGAAAGTGGTCGCAGCACCCCCAGTATATCTACCTATTCCGATGGAAAGTCACCGTGTTCCGCTTCGACCTACGTGGCTGCTCCTCGCCACTTCCACATACCAGGTAGGTCAGAACCTGAAGACTGCATCCCAGCAGGTTTTTAAAAAGCATCTTTTCACTGATTTCTTCTGCTTGAAATGTTCCAGCTCAGTGCTTTGATGGGTTGTGTTGAAGCTGGAACCAGCACCTAGCCGTGTAACGGTTCCGTCCAGCAGGAACGACGGCGGGAAACGAAAACATTTCACTGAGAGAGACGCCAAAGCAGGAGACGCGAGTCTGCGTCTGTTTTAAAATGACACTAAACAGGCCGATACGATCCATATTACGATAGGATTCAGTTAACGGAGCGAACTGGTGAGCTAGTTCTGGCAGACAACTCGAGCTGATTCATGTACACAACTCGTCATGCTTCACTCTTACGTAACCTCCGATCACACCCTCCAAACAAGGCGGGCTATATAAGGCAACCTCTTCAGCTCCGTTCCCCCTGACCAACATCAGTGTATCATCGGTCGTGCTCGACCCCTCCTCCACCCCAGCTTCCACCTGTGGGCTCCGGCGGGGGTATATGATTGGATCCTAATCATCGCTCCCCAATATCGTAAAGCTTGATCTGCGAGGAGGGATGTGGCCGGAGCCCAGACGGCAAATTCTAAGTAGAGGCTGTGCTGCAATAAAGATTCTTAATGTGAGCTGTGTGACTGAAATAACATGACTGCGAGCACGGTGACACCCAGGTTTTATTTAATCTAATTTATGAAGAACAACAACAACACCATGCATATAATGAGCTCAAAGAAGATTAACTGCAAAAATTTGAGTTCCTTGTTGGGGTGTTGACGGCGTTATTTTGGTTGCACGAGTCGAGGCGGAGCCACTCCTGTAACGCTAACCGTTTGCTGTTCGGTTAGCTGTGCATCACAAATGTGTCTTCCTAAGATTAGCTTGATTTTGGCACGACACACGTGCAGACATTAGTCTTGGTGCCCGTGTCACTTCTGAATGCCGCGAGAGATTCAGCCATCTGTGGCAACGTTACTCGTTAGCTGGAGTTGCTAATCCACGTTAGTGGTGCACAGCTAAACTATTTATTCTTACGTTTTACGCTGACGATGGATTACACCACTGCCATCTAGTGGCTGGGGGGGGGTTAAACATCCCAAAATCAATCAGTGTCACAAATCTTTACGTGTAAAGTATTCATTACAAATCAGTAGTTTTTGATCATCAATACAGTATCACCAAACATAATATCACAATATTCCCGTGCAGAATAATATTTTCTTTCCAGATTTCACAGTGTGATGAGAACTCGAACCTTCTGCTGCTGCTAAAAAAAAAGTTCACACGTTTTTCTTAAATGATCAGACTTTGAAATCCGCATCAGTGTCACAGCGACCAAACGAGCTGGAACCTTTTGGGATGATCACACTGGAATCAATGAATGTATGTGATGGAATGGTGTGACGTCTCACTGACTTTATCCGTTTATTGATTAGTGAGGCCGGATTAAGGTCTGTGGCCACTTTGGAGAGGAGTTAAAGACGGAACTCTTTGTCTGTGGGATTATCCAGATTATACAGTTTGCTTTGACATGGATTTTGTTTCAGGTGCTGAAACAAATGAGTCACATTAATGTGATACTGGACCCGTTTGGGTCCGACACCAAGATGGTTCTGATGACTTTATTTTTAATCCACACCAGTTGGCCTGAGGTTACAGTGTGTTTGGAGAATGTTAATCCCAGTTGAGTTTGCTCCCTGATATAATTTTCTCACTGAAGCTGAAAAATAAACGGATGGATTTTAAAAATGTTGCATGAAACGTCCTGTTTCTTTTTGCTTCGTCCCCAATAACTGCTAACTCATGCTTCTTTTTTTCTCCATTCTCTCTCTTCTCTCCCACGCTGCTTTCTTCCATTTCCTGTCCCGTGTGCGTGTTGCCATCTGCAGAGACTATGGTCAAAGATAATATCTATAGAAAACCCCCCATCTACAGACAGCATGGTACAGTCGCCGCCTGTCGCATGCTGCCCGTCACTCATCTGTGCGTTTGTTTGCACTCGCCGTGATGTCACACGCTACTCCCAGTTTAGGCCCTCATCTTCTCACACCTTTTAACAAAGCAAACAACAACATTTATACTTTCACAGCTGAGGATGGGAGCTGGAATCAGATGTCCGTTCCTGAAACCAATTCTTTGAAAGATGTCAATATCTTATATTCAATAATAATCCATTTAAGTCAAGTCTGGGAGCGTCTGTTGGCACCACGTGTTGCCACACCCACACGACAGAACTGCGTTGGATCCTGGATGGCAACCAGCCAGGCAGCCAACCAGTCCATCCCCACCTCTCCAAAGTAACCACCAATCTGCTGCAGCCAGGTGAAACGTGGGCGTGTCCTTCTGCAGCCGCTGGGGTCCTGAACACTGAGGCACCTGTGTGCTGGATCATGTCCAGTGAAACACACCACATGGACAAAATGTCGTAGCTGATGTTCCCTCACAATGATCCTCCTCATCAGAGTCTCCCTCAGTAACCGCTCGTTTGATATAAAGTCATTCCAGCGGGACCCAAAGATCCTCCAAAGAGACCTGGTACCAAAGACATCCAGTCATCACCTTAGATCACTGGTTAGAGTCCAAGTCTCACAACCATACAGTAAGACAGGAAGCACCAGGACTCTAAAGACTTGGACCTTTGTTCTCCTGCAAAGATATCAGCATCACCAAACACCTCTGACCTTTGACCTCATGACTCCATAATGTAATAATAATAAGAATTAAAGCTGAAGCAGCGATGATCGGGCCCTTGAACCCCACGCCAGTCGGGGCCTGTGGCAACCGTAGCCTTGACGCCACACACCGCCTGGCAGAATTTGAAGACGATCTGATTAATTCCCTAGGAGGAGTTTGTTAAAATACAAGGGGTAGAGATCGCAAGAAAATGGCCGCTAAATGCAAAATGTCTGACTTCCTGTTGGGTTTACAGTATGTCAAGAGGCTTTTTTGTAGATCTTAATATGATACACGTGTACCAAATTTTGTAAATGTAGGTGGAACATGTGAGGGATTCTTCATTGAATATATGTAGGGGGCGGTATTGAGCTGTTTTGTCACATGCATGTGCTTATTGTCATATAGATATGTGCCTCTGCGGCCAAACTGTTTGACGGAAGCTAAAAGTTTGAGCAACTTTTCAACACAAAGGTCTGATGATGGCACAGACCAAATTTGAAGTCAACCTGATTAATTCTCCAGGAGGAGTTCGTTAAGGCCCCATCACGCTGGGCTGTGAGTGGTGGCGACCAGCTGGACACACAAAATTGCGAGAAAACAGGCGAATGGCGGCAAGGTCCCACCTGGACTCACACTGAAGTGGGAGTTGCAAAACATTTGCGAATGCCTCCGGCGATATTCGGGCCAAAATGCACCTGGATGTCGAGCAAATGCCAGGTGGCATTTGCGGGAGTTTCGAGCGACATTCGCGCCAAGAATGAAAGCATGAATGACACGTGGGAATGTCGCCAGACACTTGCGTGAGTGTCATGCAGCACTTGGACAACATTTATGCATGACAACTGAGACATTGGGACCAGGCACGGCGTCAGGATTGCAGTTCTGGAGGTGCCAAATCACTCCTGGTGCTTTTTAATGACATAAATCAGTAACCCACTGTTTAACTGACTAAAACACAGCTGACTGATATCGCACTATTACTATGTGTGGTTCTTAGCCAGTTTGGTTGCTTTATACGTCTAAATTACTGTTTATTCATGTGTTAAGGCCCCATTACCTGTGGTCACTGTCCGCGCCACTGTGGTTCTGACGCACAAGCTGACCCTTAAAAAACAAAAGCCAGGCTGATCCTCTTCCTCGTGGTGTCCTCAGACCTTACGGGGTCATTAAATACCCTCTGAGACTGGCTTTATGAGTGACCCGCAGGTGTCTGTGGGTCTGGATTGGAACTCAGGCGGGCGAGCCGTGCGTTTAAATCCCCACAATGTTTAAAATCAACTGTATCACCACGCGGCGCTGCCCACTGGACGGATCTCACTCCGTCTGGTTGGAGACAATTTTCACGAGCACAAAGGGCGGCTTGAGGAGAAGATCTCAGTTTTATACAGGAAATTATAATAATTAGAATTATTTCAGCACATTATTTCTCTTTACACATGACTACCTGAGAGCTGACGCTGTCTTTGAAGAAACCCCCCCCCAGCTCTTTTGGAAATTTGTGGATATGATTTTAAAAAACCGATGTGGGCATTTTGTACCTCAGAAATGAACTTAAAAGCTTGATGTGTCAGTGGTGCAATAACACATGTTCTGTCCTGATAACTAAAACTGTGCCTTTCTTAGAACAGAACAATCAGGGTGCAGAGCCGCAGTATTTGACCTGATTCCATGTCGGTATGTTTCAGGTGGTTATTCGGAGCGTTTCTGTCGGGGCAGTGAAATAATATTCAACCTTTAAGGTGTCATCAATCAAACGGCTAATCGGACACAGTGGGAGGCGATGAGGAGCTGCTGTCCGTGGTGCTGAAACCTCTTCACGTCAGCGACGTGTGACGAGCTTCCTCAGGCGGAACATTGTGATTGGTCCAAACTTCGCAAATGGACATAAGCAGCCTTTTAAAAATCATTTTTAAGCTGTTTTAGCAGAGAGTTGTGTGATTATTAGTCGTTTAATTCGTTCATGATAAAAATAAATGTAAGATTTTTTAAATATATATATATTTTAAGAAAAGTTCAGGGTGGACCTGTCAAAGTAAAAAAAATACAGTGTGGACATTTCTTGTAATTGTGGGGGTTTTGAGGGACTCTGATGCCGGCATCTTCACAGGGGGGGCGGACTGTACCATATGCGACACACTGAGACTCAAATGGAGAACGGTTCGGGTCAGGTTTTAGACAAGTTTGTGCCACTGCGACGCCTGTGGGAGTATTTTGAGAGTACATTTGTCGCGCAAATTTTTTGGACATGTTCAAAATTCCAGCGACTCACGTAAGGAAATTGAGAACCTCCGCAGACGTCTCAGGACATTCTGGGGACTCCCTCGGGAATGCCATTTGTAATATTTCGCCACCACTCGCAGCCCAGTGCGATCAGGGCCTTAAAGTATGACACGTGTGAAATGCCCAAAATGGCCACTAAATTCAAAGTGGCCGACTTCCTGTTGGGTTTTACATCAACAGACTTTTTTGTTCACCTGGACATGATATAGGCTACGTGCCAACTGAATTTCGTACATCTAGCTCAAACTTGCCACACACCCATTTGAAAGATGCTTAAAATATCAAATTTTTTCATAACATTTTATACTCAATAAGAATAACGAAGTGTAGTAATGCAGTTATTGTGCAGCAATCTGTAACACAACTCTGTGAGTCAACACACATTTATTACATCAAGCTTTATTTTAAAAGCACTTTGTTTACATGTTGCATAATAGCATCGTAAACAATAAGAAAATATTCGAAATGATGCTTCGGGGCTGTGTGGGTTCACGTGGTGATGATGACAAAGAGGGCGAGGAGGTGACAATCGTCCAACCCCGCAGCTCTGATTCTGTGTCAACACGCAGGTGTTTTACGTTCACCTGCTGTGATGTCAGAGTGGGTGTGGTCAAACAGGATTGAAGTATTCAGGAACGTGCACATGCATTCTTTGTGTCCAGCCATGGTTCTGGTTCTGGTGCCCGGTTCCACTCCCTGCAGACGCTTTGTGTGAGAATGTGTTTGATCTGATGGACAGATTCACTTTTTTCAAGTGATTTAATGAGACTTTTTTTTTTAATCAATCACAGCCTTCATTAAATATCTGTTAAATAATTGATGTCAGGTGACACACACGACCGTGATGCCACTGGAGTGTGAGAGGAGAACCTGTGCCATCATCTGCACGCATTCTCAAGAAATCAGGACAAAGTTACTACAAATGCTGTAAAAGTAATGGATTACTTTTAAAGTAATCCAAAAGTAGGACACTTTTAAACAACATATCACAGCAAGAACTACAGTCCTGCATCACCTGGTGGTGCTGGACTTTGGTATGATGGACCACCAGAGGAAGACACAGTTTCCAGCTTTGGGAAAGGTCTGTGGAGCCATGCAGGAGGTAACTGTTACGACCAAAGCACAAGAAGATCAGATCAGACCGAGGAGCACGCTCGCCGTGGACACATCCTTATTGGGATGACACTGAATGTTTTTACAGTGAGCTTGCCACCGACCCCTGTGAGAGTCTGAACCTGACATTCATGTTTTGATAGTTGAAGGAAACCCACACAGACATGGGTATAACGAGCAAACTCCACACAGAAAGGAACTGGGCCTTGGTGGAACCAAATGCACCACCTTCTTCCTGTGAGGCAGGACTGCTGACCACTGTACCACCTTCAAAGTCTGAGTACCACAGACATCCACTCGTCACCTTAAGTCACTGGTTAGCATCCAAGTTCCACAACCATACAGTAAGGCAGGAAGCACCAAGACCCTAAAGACTGCAAAAACTTCATGATTCCATAAGCTCCTCTCTTCACCACAAAGTTTGAGAACCCAGAGACATGAATGTCACTGCTGAGATAAGTGAGTGTCTCCACAAGTTCAACACTTTCACTGCACACAGATAAACATCTGATCACCAGGATCAAGAATTCACTGAAAGCCTGGATTTTAGTCGTGATCCAGGACAATCACAAACCCAGACAATCAGATTCCTCATTCAGGTTCTCAAGAGCTGCAATTAGAGTATCCATTGATTCCACAAAGATCACAGCATCGTCCACAAAGTTGAGATCAGTAAACTTTTCCTTGACGACGAAGGCACCTAAACCCGACGCACCACCCAGTTCATGCAAGCATTGAACAGTGTAGGAGCCAGAACACGTCCCTGAGGAACACCACAATTCAATGTGAAGTCAGAGATTCTGCCTCCACTCTGCACAGCTCTCACAGTACCTGTGTACAGGCCAGCTATGATGTCCAGAACAAAGTCTCAGGATATCCCAGAGACCAGTCTGCTCAACCAAAACAAACACTTTGTGAAAATCAACACAGGCTGCAAAGAACAACTGCCGATATTTGCACTTGGTCTCAGTGAGTCCTCGCAGAGCTAGGATGCGGTCGATGGTTGACTTCTTGGATGTGAAACCAGATTGCTCTGGTCACTGATTGGCGAGTAACTGGAACTGAATAGTCCTTGCCCTAATGGCTGACCACTTTCATATTTTTTGGGGGTGTCCAACGATTAAATTGTATTGGTCAGAAATAATAGCAAACATAAAATCAATGCTAGGTTGTGAATTGGAGGAAAGCTTCAGCATTATATACTTAGGGAACATACCATCTACAGTTAATGTCCAGGACATATGCCTTCTTAAAAAGCAAGCAAAAAAGAAATAACTAGGAAATGGCTAAACAAGGAACCACCCACAAAAGGGCAATGATAACAACTGTTCAAGAAATGTATGATATGGAGAAAATTACCTTTATATTAAGACTATGTCGTGGAAAATTCTGTAAGATTTGGTCCAAATGGATAACATACATGAACAAAGATGTTACGTAGATAGTTTTTTCTCCCCTCTTTTATTTATTTATTTTTAACTTTTCCCTTTAATATGTACATGTAAATACAGTAATGACTAATTCTGATGTAAGACGGCTGATGGACCGAGGACATGTAACCCCTGACTGATTAATTATTTCAATACACAAGCTTTGTTTCGTTGTATTGCCTGTGATGACCTGCCTGGTTGTTTGTTTAATTATTCTTTTTTTATATTCTGTTTTGTAGAAATGTAATACATATAAAAAAAGAAAACCAAAAATAAAGTTAAAAAGAATAGTCCTTGCAAGAACCGTTCCCAGCACAGAGAGCAGTGTAATACCCCTGTCCCTGTTCCGATCCAGGTGATCACCCTTTCCTTTCCAGAGTGGAATGCCAAGCCCTTTCTTCCAGTCTGTAGTCTGATGATACCCGTCTCCCAGATTGAAACAAAGATTGTTTACAATGCTAGGATAACAAAATCCCCACCTACCTGGAGGAGTTCAGCTCCAGTACCCCAGATCCTTGGAGCTTTCCCTTCCCTCAACTGTTTCACTGCCTTTCCAGTTTCACCAACATTTGGTGGTTCACAGTTGACTGGAGAATCAACCACCAGAACCCTGGTAATGGAGGCATCTATCATTAGCCTGGTAAAAGTAGCCAGTCCAACGGGACAGTACAGCAGAGGCATCTGTCAGGACCGAGCCATGGCTGTGGTGGGATGAGGTTTAAGTTTGGAGGAATGTAGTCCTCTGTAGACAGGTCAAATGTTTCTAGACCTTAAATTAGTTTACAGAACAACCCACAGTGGCCTCTAGTGGCCAACAAGACCCTGCAATTAGGAACACACACACACACAAATCATCCAGGTTAATTATAATAAATGAAAATGATTGTTGCTTAAGTTATCTGAATAAAATTAAATGGTTTCCAGAAATTCGTTGAGTTTAACTTATGAGCTTTTACAGACGTTCAGGAATGAATCTGATTCTCAGGGTTGGTTGTTAAATTGTGCAGCTGTTGCATGCATCTGTGATTTGTCAGCAGTTCATTCATTGGTTTCCATGGTGATGCTGTGTGTGTTTTTGCGAAATGGATCACTTTGTTTGTGCCCTCATCTTTGTTTGTTTGTTTGTTTGTGCACGAAAACTGTTGCATCTTTAATGATGACATCATGGTAACACAGCTGAGCATTATTAGATAAAACAATACAAAAGAGCAAACACAGCAAGAACCAAGCTCATTGTCAAAAAGCAGTAAAAACCAAAAGCTCAAAATCCAATAAAAGCTAAAGGTTTGTCAAAAAAAACAGAACAAAATTTCAAAAACCTAGGAAACAGGGCGGGAACGATGAGCTGAGTCTGCTCACTATGAATCAGCAGAAAGACAGCAGGTCATTCAAATGATTACTTATGTTTGACAGGTGTGAGTGGTTGCACAACTGGTGATGAGTTCAAGGGAGCTGGGAGAAGTGAACACTGAAGCATCACATACAGAATAAAAAATGAGTGCTTTCTACAATAGTTTAATATAAATATGAATATAAAACACATCATGGATTGCATAAATACTTTAACACATAAACAGGTTAGCATTCTAATTAGAGTCCATACTTTTTCTGAGAGCTACCACATGACCAGAACTTCATTCTTATCTAGATTAAGAAAATATACTTTGTTTTACTGAGGTATTTAAAAAAAAATGAAAGCAAATTAGTCCTGACCCAAGATGTTTGGACCCAATCAGACCCCGAGGCAGAGAACAGGAACTGAACAAAAACACTTCAGTTATCATATTTCTATATTTCACTGAACATCACATCTCAAAAACAGTTTGATGTGTCATATGATTAGTACTGATAGAGAGCCATGAAGGTTCAAGACCTGAGACGAACCACAGGACCCAACCTGGACTCTAATAGACCCAGTGAAATTCGGACCGCCACGTCCTGGGTCATGGTTACAGACAGTGGATACTGTAGACCCCAGGATCTACTTCCTACACCCACAATGCACCTTGTTGGACCAAACAACCGTTAATGGAAAAAAATAAAGGCTCAGGGCACAGTGAGGTTCATGTACAGCCGCTGTCTAATCTAGCGCCCCTACTGGTAGCAAAAAAACAGAACAGAGCTTTGATTTAATAATTCTTTACAGCATTCAGTTGTATTTTAAGTAGAATTTTAAGATTAAAAATCTTGGCCTTCAGAGGACAGCGATTAAAGCGAGTCTGTCCTCCGTGGACAGCTTTCATAATAATCATTCACGGACCCTGAGTCCATGGTGTTGGAGTTTGGCTGTGTTCTGGACTCTGTGCTGGTCACAGATCTCCACAGAGACGTCCTGTAACATGTGACTGTTTTACAGCTTCTCGAACGTCGTGGCAGGACGGAGACGACGCTAAGGTGGGTGTCCGTGTTTGCAGAGTTATCTGTCACTGTGTTCATCCTCTCACTGGTTTCCCATCATCCATCACTTCCTTCCACGTGTCTCCGATTCTAGAGGACGAGCTGGATGATCTTGAAGAGTGAGATTGATGGACAAGTGGGCCCAGAAGACCTGGACCCACGCAAGTCTACCTGCAGCCTACCCACTGACACGTCCCAGCCAAGTAAATAACCAATCACAAGCTCCGCCTAGTGGGCGTGGCCAGCATCTGTAAATGTGTTCTTGTTTTGGCAGATTTCCCATACAGCAAGTCGGCTTCCTTACCCGGCTACGGGAGGAACGGCATTTACAAGGTGAGCTGATGTCACTAAACATGGACATTTGGTCAGAAATCAATAAATAACTGTTTCGACAAAATTACTGAGCTACCTGAACCACGCTCTGCCCGACACACCTCACAGAGAACCTTTATGGATTATCTCTGTGCTCATTATTTCAGTTCTGTGTCACTGTTTTTTAGTTCCAAAGACATACAGGTTCGGTGAACTGCTGACTGTGTTTGTCTGTCTATATGTGTCCCTGTAATAGACTGGCAGCCTGTCCAGGGTGAACCCCGCCTCTCACCCAATGACCGCTGGGATAGGCTCCAGCCCCCATGACCCTTAATTGGAATAAGCGGGTTCAGAAAATGAATGAATATTATTTATGAGGCTTTATTCATTTAGTGTTTTGTGGTTTTAATGGGGTTTTATTCATGATTATTCTATCAATTTATTGGTCTTTTGTTTATTGTTTGACTTCTCTACACAAAAGGCAAAAAATCTGTGTAAATACATTATTTATATGTATTTTTTATTGCTATTGTATTTATTGTATTTTATTTCCTTACTAGCACATTGACAACCCGTCACTATGTGACGGAAGGAAAAATCTTTGATTGGCTCATGATATGAGATAAAGATAACAGCAGTTTTATTCTTTAGAGCCTCTTTGTATTCAACATTTCAGGTTGTAGCTTCTTTGATGTCAATGTAAAGTCCTTATGGAGACCCTGTTCTTCAGCATCCAGTATCCACCTTTCATCAAGTTGCATCTTGACCACAAACGTTCCCCCCCCCCCCCCCCTTATCTTTTCTTTTTTTTTTTTTTTTTTT
>OMMV01187836.1:0-11390 GCA_900302635.1 Chatrabus melanurus | reverse complement strand
TTGCCTATGTGCTTGCTCAGGGGGTGGGTAAGGTTAGACCATGCCTTTGTTAAACCCTTGTCACACAGTGGCGTACATAGCAGAAACGTATGCCGGCGTATGTGAATTTTCTCCAAAACAGTGGTGTACGTTGACACAAGTTAGGGCTATGTTAATAAGTAGTAGTTATTTACAGCATGTTGTCATATGTTGTTGTACACAGAGGAGGTCAAAAAATTGAGCATGTTCAAAATTCACAATGTATGACAACGTATGCTTCATAGGTTAGGTATAAGTTAGGGGTAAGTTAGAAATACGTTAGTTCCTACTGTACAGCTGTCATTCTGCGAGCGTTTTTGCGGGTCCTGGGACGTCTTGGGCTGCCGGGAGGAGGTGGAGGCGATAGTCCCAACAGAAGAGCCACGGGAGCCGCACGGGAAGGAGGAGAAGGAGGGGCCGGAGATCCAGACTGCGAGCACTGTGATGATTGTTCGGATGACGGTGGAGATGACGGCCGGGTGATCTTTTTGGATCTCCCCCGTTTGCGGCTAGTTTCTAGGACTTCTTCATGTTCTTGGGCAGCATGGTGAAAAAGGGCGTCGAGCTCTCAGCGCCATATACTCGAAGGTACGTATGTCACGTGACCGTCTGAAAAATGTTGAGCACGCTGGGCAGACGTTGGGCAAACACTCCGATTAGTTATATAGAAGTGGATTCTCCTCTATATAACTAATCGGGGTGTTACGTATACGTTCGATTCATTATACGATAGGTATACGTGTCTGCTATTGCATTTTCGATGCAAAGTTGGGTTCAAACGTGTTCGGACTTTGCCAAACTTTTTTTTAAAATGCTAGGCATAAGTTTCTGTTATATGCCGCTGTGTGACAGGGCCTTGAAGCGCCTTGGGACGACTTATGTTGTGATGTGGCGCTATATGAATGAATGGAGTAGGGGAGCTAGGATGGCTGCCAAAATAGTTTTTTTTTCCCTCAATAAAAGACATCAAAACAACACATAAAGGAGTTAATTTAAAAAAAAAAAAAATTCCATGATAAGAAAGTTAAAAACAGTAGAATTAATGATAATAATAATAGTTGAACATCATATTTTGGTGTCCCTATTTGGGACACCCTCTTGAATATCTGGCTTGAGGCCAGTTTTTATTTATGGGAACATCCTGATTATGTTTTGGGGTTGTCTAAGAAACTGAAAAAAATAAAAAAAGTTGGTTTGGTTCTGGGGTGGGGGGTGCAAAGGGAGAAAACAAAAGTTTGAGCTGAGTATATGGGAATCACTCTGCCCATGAGTCTTGGAAGCAGAAGTCCTCCTAAACTGCTTGGTGGATCAGGCTTAAAGGGTTAATGATACAAGTGATGATATGAAAATGGTAGCATGCATCGCTGTCTTTTCGGCCACAAGTAATCTGCATGCACCCGAGTACTTTGCTTCACTTTCAGGTGATGCAGCCTGTAGCAGACCAGAATGGAATTCCCCTTTGAGTGCACGTCAGTTTTGTTTGTTTTTCAGCTTGACATTTGACTTCCATGCAGTGATCTCAGAAGCAGCATCTTCACACTGTAGCCCAGCCATCTCATAAATGCTAAAATGGTCTGTCTGCCAGTGCTTGCATTATTTGTCTCTCTCTGTGTGTCTGAGAGCAAATGGCACGACTGAGCTATGGGGGTTCTGGTTCTTTTAATACCAAAGGAATAAAACGGCGCTCTCACTGCTGCTTTGACTTCATCAGGAGACGGGGTGAGTGGGATGGTGAGAGGGGAGGGAGTTTCACTATCGTTAGACGAGGTAAAATGTACAGTTGTGTTTTCATCTCTTCTGCTTGCAGACAATCTTTGCAAATCACATTCGATGCTCGTGCACAGAATCCATCCATCCATTTTCTAAACCCACTTATTCCAGTTAAGGGTCACAGGGGGCTGGAGCCTATCCCAGCAGTCATTGGGCGAGAGCTGGGGTACACCCCGGACAGGCCGCCAGTCTATTGCAGGGCTGACACATATAGACAGACATACACTTTCACACATACGGTCCATTTTTAAAGTCACCAATTCACCTAACCTGCATGTCTTTGGAAGTGGGAGGAAGCCCGAGCACTCGGAGGGAGCACACGCAAACACGGCAAGAACATGCAAACTCCACACAGAAAGGACCAGGTCGGAAGCGAACCCGGGACCTTCTCGCTGTGCTAACCGCTAAGCCACCATGGCAACAGAATGTTATCTGTAATATTGAGGCTTTACCTTAGTGGCTCTTTCTGGATGAGAAACTTGCAAAGAATGTGACTAAGGGCAGGATTGTACTGGAGCTGAAGTGGTTGGTTAGTAAATTATTCAAGTCAAGTCTGGGAGCATGCGCTGATGCTGCACTTCGCCGCATCCACGACACCACGGAACCACCCCAGGTCCCGACTGGCAACCACCCAGGCAGTCAATCGGTCCTGCAAAGATATCAGCGTCGCCAAACACCTCTGTCTAGTGATCTCATGACTCCATAAGCTCTTCCCTAGCGTCTCTCAATCTCAAAGGCCGAGGACACAGAGACATGAATGTCACTGTAGGGAGTTGCTGTTCTTTTGGTTTCTCCCAAGTTCAACTTGGGGTCACCACAGCATATCCGATAGGGATCTGCATGTTGATTTGGCACAAGTTTTACGCCGGATGCCCCATCCTGACGCAACTCCACATTACATAGGGAGTGGGCAGGGGTGGCCTCGAACCGGGAACCTTCTGCTATGAGAGCAATTACACTTAACCACTTGACCACCGCGCTGCCCAATGTCACTGCAGAGAGTAAATTATTCTATTGGCCAAAAAAAAATTATCAGCAACTATTTTGATGGATTATTTGAATTCATCTTTGAAGGGAAAATTCAAATCTTTGAGAGAATCTTGCTTTTCTCTGCGTTTATATGATTGTAAATTCACTATCTTAACTTTTGGAAGTGCTAATCAGACAAAACTGAAAGGCATTTCAAAGGAGTAATATTATGCACTAGGGGTGAGCAATATGACCTAAAATTAATATCGCAGTATTTTTCACTTTCTGGACGGTGACTGTATTATATCCCAGTATTACTGGTTTTGCACCATACGACCCCTTTTTAATTATTATCTTAGCAATTATCTGAGTAAGAGTTTGACCTGGATTATTTTCACTGTCGAACCTGCTGCTTCAAAATTAAAATCTGAATGAAAAACATCTTTAATCAAAGACTTTTACATTTAACAAATCTGTGTTTAGTTGTCATTAAGGCTTAAACGAGCCTGCAGCGCAGACGTCTGCTGGTTCACCCCAACAGAATGACAGTTTAATCACGTTTACATGACCATTATGTCTTCATGTGAAAATGACTTTATAGCCATCTATAAGAAAAGTATTTAACAGGTGTTTTGACTCGTGTGTAGAGCCTATCGGAATAGGGGAAAAAAAAAAAAAAGATTAATGGCCACACAGACCGCCTCCGGCTCGTCACCGCTGCAGTGCTGATCAGAGCTGCAATGAAATGATTATTGATTTTCAAATTAATGGCTATTTGGCGTTATTTCATCTGCGAAATTTAAAAAAAAAAAAATATATATTTCTGGCTTGGCGAGGGTTCTGTGTTATTATAAGGGAAAAACGGATTTCTCACATTGTTGATGGTATTGCGCAATCCATATTGTGGCGCACTATGACACTGGTGTACCACCCACTCCTATTATGCACCTTTTAAAAGGGATGCTATAAGTTTGTAATTAGGGCTCGAGACTGCGACCTTTTTTTTTTCAGCGTGTGCGAGTAAGAATTTCATCTGGTCGCGTTCGTGCGAGTGCATATGTTTTAATGCTCTGTCTAACACGGGCCTCTATTAGACATTGTGGTTGAAAGTCGCCCTCTTTTTCACTGGCTTCTCCTCCTTCACCTGCACTTTCCCATTCTGAAGAGAGCGCGCCGTCGCATACACGCACTGCGCATGTGCGCATGCCAGATTGGGCGGTTTCCCGCTTGGGCGGTTAGCCTACTTTTGCGTTCATTTGATTGAATATTGTTTCTGAAATCGGATAGGCTAAGTAATTTTAAAGCTTGTTAATGATTTCAATGTGTTTAAATGAGAAACAAGGCAAAACGATTTTGGGCGGGTTTTTTTGGGCATTCTCGCGGTTTTTTACGAAGTTTTGGGCTGGAAAACCTTGCTGGCATCTGGCAACACTGTTGTCCCGGACAGCCAGCAAAAGGTGCCGAATCAGTACTGATGATTAAGGACAGGGAGACAGTGGCTGTTCTGAAGAGAGCGCGCCGTCGCCTACACGCGCAGCACATGTGCGCATCACACATCAAAAGACAGACGGAATTTCACGACAACAAGCGTTTCGCTAAAATTTCCACAAATGAAGCGGTCTATCGCTGATTATTTTAAAAAGCAAAATGAGGAGAGAGAGGAGAAGGCTGGCTGTGAGGTTATGCTGTACCCCCCCCCCAAAAAAAGGGTGCGACCAAATCATGTGCTACCAGTGGAAAAGTTAGTGTGGAGAATACACCAGAGACGGTGAGATGATGCATCTAGCAACAACACCAACAAAAGAAAAGTCGCTCTTAAAAACATTCACCCATTTTTCATTTGTTACCCATTTAGATGTGTTGTTACAGGTTGTCATTTGTGCAGACAAGCAGAAGTTTGCATCTTGACACAGAAAAAAACGAGACGGTGCTGTAAAGCACTGTCCCCACACATACACCATTTTTGAACATAACACCACTGCAACTATCAAATTGTGGTGGGTCCCGGGTATAGTCGTGGTGAGGTATGAAAACTCTTGATAAGTCCTGATGGTACAAGATGCAATCAAAACCTTGTTGTGAACCTTTTTAAAATCCTCTTGCGGTCATCCTGCAGTCTTGCTGCCACCTTGAAGCCAATCCTGGGCGTTTGTGTCAGGTTGTGCAGCGGGACTTTACCCCGACAGTCTTACTAGAGTTCTTGATGGTGTCGTGCTAAGTCACAAGTTCTTGTTAGCACTTCCGATGGATCGTCTTCGAGTTGGCAGGATGTAGCCAAGATTCACCACATTAACTTTGATGCGGTGTATTTGTGGACAGTCATGGTCAAAACTTCGAATGTTGGAACGGATCTTAGCCTCCTCTGGCTTTTTTTTACGGTGAGCCTGTCTCATTACGCAGCTACATCTCTAAAGCTCAATTCTATTTTCTTCTTAAACCTTTGTATTATCAGCTGACAGAAAGGTGAACGTGCTCCCTGTTTTGCATTTAGACTGGATCTCTGTGTGCAGCTGAGCACGACTTACTGAACTGTCCTCATGCTAAATATTCAAACGTGTGTGTGTGTGTTTGTGTGTGTGTGCGTGCAGCTGTGCATAGTTAATCAGCTGATCTGTCCACATCCCTGGTGATTTCTTTCTCGCTATTCCAAACTGTGGTCAATACACGATGCTGATGATAAATATCAATTATACATGCGTGTTTCTTAAGTAGGGTAGGATGCTTCGAGGGCTTTCCTCTTCTTTGCCAAACAGGGCAGATCCCAGAGGCCGGGAATATTGGGCAGGAAAGCTAACCTGTTGCATAATGTAAAAGGCACCTGGCACTTAAAATTCCGACTTCTATATTTGTTGCCTCATTAATCAAGTTCTGTTGTAATTAAACAAATGTAATCCGGGCAGCAACGTGACATCCTGCTGAGAAAACACACCAGCTCCTTGACCTGTGCCTGGGGCTGTGACTGAGCCCAGCCAAGGTCTAACCCCTCAGTGGCAGATGGGAGGATCCTGGGGCAGGATGGCAGAGCAGGCTTTGTGTCCTCCTTGGCTCATTTCTGACTCTATATCTGGGTTAGAGGTTCATTACTTCCACCAAGGAGGTTATTATTTTGTCTTGTATCTGTTGGTGAGCTTTTGTTAATATGCAAAACTGAAAGAGTGGAGTTTTATAAAACTTGGTGGGAAGGTTGGGTCTGACCTGGACTGTAAACTGTAGCATTCTGGAGCACAGGTGCAAAAAAAAAAAATGGACGGTGGCAAAACAATTAATGTATTTTATAGAAATTTTTTTTTTTTTTTTTTTACAGTTTACCATTGCAAGTTGAGGCGTTTTATGTGCCGTGATCAATTTTCATCAGTGACGGGAAGAGGCGAAATCAGTTTAGAATTTTTGTTTAGTAGCAGAAAATGAATTTTTTTTTTTAAAAACCCTCACAATTTTGCAGGACTCAAGAGGTCTTTAAATTATTTGTATATTGGAACAAAAGTTCAAAATCCAAAGACATTCAGTTGGTTTTTGATGCTGGTGAAAACCGATTTGTCGAAGGTTTAGCTAGTTTAAGTCAATTTAAAGCAGTTTGCCATTGGTTTAGAGCTGTTTAAACCCAGTTTAAAAACAAACAAACAAACTTGGAACCATTTTATCCTAACAAAAATCGCCCAGCCCGATTGGACACGACGCTTTCACAGTTGGACCACTGTACGTGCACATCTTAAGCCTGTGTGTGGACATTATGTTGCATTGTGAGAGCGCAGGCTGTCACGCCGTGCGCTCTCCTCCCTATGCGGGGCTCGCTGGATGTGACGCTCGCCTGGCACGTTGTCATAGACCGGACTGGACCGGGGATGTGTGCTGCTTTGACAAAAGCACTTTCAGGCTGGAACAATGGTGAGCTGACAGCTTGGGTAGTGTTAATCACTCTGCTTTCTCCTCCTCACACTCACTGCCTTCTGTCTATTGAAACATTAAAAAAAACCTCAAACACAGGTTCATGGAGTGGTCGCTTTAAGAAAGCAGTTGTGCCGTATCGCCGAGGCTTCTTTAGTCACTAAACCCGGGGTGGGGTTCTGTCATCAGGCTGGCACTGATGCGATTGCTGGTTTCACGAAGCACAGTCTCTGGGTTTAGTTTGTATTTGTTAATGCGTGGGCTTTGGTGCTGACAATTTGAGCGGCTCAACTTGCTGTTAATGATTGTAGAAACCATGTCTCATCGTGTTACATGCACACAATGAATCCCTGCCAAGATGGAACTGGTAAAGTCAGGCTCTGATGTGGATAGTCAGTCTGGGGTCAGCTTTTCCATTTCAGACACCTTTAATAAAATAGGGATTATTATTATTATTATTATTATAACCTGTTTTACTGGTACATGTCTCTATATCAAGGACTGGTTTAAACTACTTTAAACACATTTTAACCAGATTTCATTTCAATTTTATGTGGCTTTAAATGTCTAATGCTGCAGAAAATTAAACTGTCTTTAATCTGATAATCCATAATGACCTGGTTTTACCTTGATTTAAACTGTTGTACGGGAAGACGTAGAGCTGCGACAAATGATTATTTTCAAAATTGTTTAATGGAGAAGATAATTGACCAAAAAATTGATTAGTTGTTTGGTCCATAAAATGTCAGAAAATGTTGATCAGTGTTTTCCAGAGCCGAAGCTGATGCCTTCAAATGTCTTGTTTTGTCCACAACCCAGAGATATTCAGTTTACTACCAGATAGGAGTAAAGAAACTCGTAAAAGAAACCAGAAAGTTTTCACATTCACATTCTTTTTTTTATTTTAAAAATGACTCAAAACGATTGATTATGAAAATAGCTGGCGATTAATTTAATAAATTAATCGCTGTAGCTCTAGCAAGTAGAGACCGTTACAGAGCATTAAGAGCCTTTAAATAGATTTAAATAAGATATCCATTTTTAAATGTTTTATCATACCATAGCTGCTAACATAAGAAGCCAACTGTGATGGCCATATTTTCATTTATCTGATTATTCCATACGTTCATATTCCACCATTTGTCTGAGTCATGGTGGTATAGAGGCTAAGTAAGATGGCCAAAACCATGGTTCGAATTACAGTGGTCCTGGGGGAGTCTGACCCTCCCCAGTTAAGACTTAGAACCCCCAAATGAGGTAGTTAAGACCGTTACCTGTAATTGTAAATATTACCATACATTTCCCATATTCATGCCTGGAAGAATCTTGTAATACGTTTTCAGACACCCTAAAAGTGGGCCGTGCCATTTCTTAACGTTAGTTTTGTCTGACGCACTACCGTCATTGCAATGACTCATTTAAGTCTATAGCCCAGTGTGTGGCGCAAGCCAAAGGATACTGTAGTAGATGTGAATGTAAGTAGCTATCTAACTTGTTTAATACACTTTGGGCAGCATGGTGGCCAAGCGGTTAGTATGAAGGTTCCTGGTTCAAGACCACCTGTGCCCATTCTCCATGTAATGTGGAGTTGCATCAGGAAGGGCATTCGGTGTAAAACTTGTGCAGCTCCATATCGGATCTGCTGTGGCGACCCTGAGTGAAAAAGGGAGAAGCCGAAAGAACTTGTTTCAATACACTTTAATTTCTATAGCGGTGGACTCGTGACAAGCGGTTCCTCGGTTCAAATCCCCTTCAGACCAGAAAATCACTAAGGCCAGGGTTGCCAGGCTGCTTATTTTTGGTGATTTTTTTTTTTTTTGACAGTGATTATTTCATAAAGTACTTTAAGTATTTCTTGTAATTTTTTTGGGGTCTTGTTTCAAAATGTATCTGGTTATTTGCACTTCTTTTGGAGAGTGAAGTGGTTTATTTTGGGTTTGTTTCCACACATGTGGTTGCTTGTTTCTGGCAACACTGACTAAGGCCCCTTCGGCAAGGTCCTTAATCCCTGAGTTGCTCCTGGTGTGCAGTTGAGCACCTTGCATGGCAGCACCCTGACATCAGTGTGTGACTGTGTGAATATAAGGCGTCATTGTAAAGTGCTTTGAGTATCTGCATCAGATGTGAAAGCCCTATGCGCAGTCTATTTACCATCAGAGGTTCTGAATTAGACTGTGTCAAGTGTCTACGGATGAATGCTAATGTTAGCTAGTTTTGAACTCTTGCCTTATGTTACAATTTAACTAAATGACATTAGCTACCTAAGGCTAACATTTGCCTAAGTATAGGTAAGGACCCCCCTGATTGTCATTGTATAATTTTCACTCTGGCTGAAACGTCCATCTTCTGAGCCGTGTGCACAGGTTCATCCTCGGGATTCCAAGATATTGGTCAGACCAGGTGGGACAGTGGGATGTATAATCCCTCTGGTTTATACTGGGTTGACACGGGGGTCTTTTTCCTTTATGTTGACGCCTACAGATAAAGCTTGTCATTCGAGTATTTCCTGTGAAAGCGGTGTGCTAAGGACCAATATTAGGCCACAGCGAACTTTACCTTTGACACTTTTCTTAGGAAGTGCTTTGCAACCTGTCCTTCCTTTGGTCTGTTCTTTGGTCCAAACATGCTTGTCTGAGGACTGTACAGACGCTATAAGATCAAGATGTAGCAAGTTCGGTGTCTGGATACTTTCTGGGATAGCGGGGAGTCGTGTATCTCAATCAAAATTTGTAGAACAGGTAGCACAGTGGATAAGGAGCTGGCCTGCCAATATGTAGACCTGGGTTCGAGCCCTGCTCATGCTACCTGTCTGTCCTTTGACAAGACACTTAATCTGCATTGTCCCAGTCCACCCAGCTGTGAAAATGGGTACCGGTCTTGGCTGGGGAAGTAAATGTGAGGCGTCATTGTAAAGCGCGTTGAGCATCTACTAAATGGAAAAGCTCTATAGAAATGCAGTCCTCCTTCTTCTTCTTTAAAATCGGGCTTCTATGATATTGGCCTCTGACCCTGTTGTAGAAATTGATTCTTTGAGCCATATTGGGTGGGTAAGGTTTAAACCCTGTTCATGTGTAGCACCTTAGGGCGACTTATTTTGTGATTTGGAGCTGTATAAATGAATTGAATTTCCTATTTTCTCTCAAGGCGAGGCTCTCAATTTACCAGTCGATTTACATTCCTATCCTTACCTATGGTCATGAGCTTTGGGTAATAACCGAAAGAACGAGGTCGCGAATACAAGCAGCGGAAATGAGGCTCCTCCGTCGGGTGTCTGGTCTTACACTCGGGGACAGGGTGAGAAGCTCGTCTATTCGGGAGGGACTCGGAGTAGAGCCGCTGCTATCGAAAGGAGCCAGTTGAGGTGGTTCGGGCATCTGGTGAGGATGACCCTCTGGTCGTCTCCCTAGGGAGGTCTTCCAGGCACGTCCAACTGGGAGGAGGCCATGGGGAAGATCCAGGACACACTGGAGGGATTATATTTCCCAGCTGTCTTGGGAATGCCTCGGGATCCCCCAGGAAGAGTTACAGGTCTTGGTTGAGGATAGGGAAATGTGGGCTGAGCTGCTTGGGCTCCTGCCACTGCGACCCGGACCCAGATAAGCATCAGTGAATGAATGAATGAATGAATTTCATATCTTGTACGTTTGCAACTGCTCGACTGTCATAATTTTAAGGTTAATCAACCTTTAGACAACAGGAGGGCTGTAATAATGACCGACTGCATTATTGAAGAATTCAATTATTTTTGACGATTCTCTAAAATAAAACCCCCTCACCACCAAGTGTCTGTTCATCTTTTCAAACTTGTTATTCGTCTGTCCTTCATAACAACCTTGCTAGCAGTTGTCCAGTGGAGGACTGGGTATTGCATGCAATACTTCCTTCTTATTATTTGTTTCACTCACCCTACCTCACATCTGCCTCTCTTTTATTAATTTTCTTCCTTTGTGTCATATTGCTCCGTCTTGCTTTCCTTCCTTCGCCGTGACAGACGGTGTTCGTTACAGGCAATCATCCTTATCCCACACCCGGTTGTATCATTGCATTTTAATCTGTTTTCTTGTGTTTTATTTTGCGCTTTGAGCCAGAGGAGGAGCAACACAGGTGTCAATCAGAAATATTGCTCTTGGCCCACCAAGAGATTGGAAAGCAGGTGGAGGTGGTGAGGAGCGTTTCTTTTGACCTTCGCTTCGTGCTTTCTGTTCGCTGCCACCACAGCAGCAAAAGAAAGATGGCTATAAAACATAGAAATGGTTTGTAGGAGGGGTAAAGGATGCACCATTTATTTCCTGCTGGAATTCAGCAGCTTGTTAATAGTTTTTTGTGTGTATGAGACTTTCCTCACTCCTCCCCATCTGCCTTTTTTTTTTTTTTTTTAAGGCCATAATTTTTCATGGCAGCCATCTGTGTGTTGTCACACAGCGTTTCTTCAGGGCGGTAGGACTCAGAGGGTTTGTCCTCAGCTCGCCTTGTCTCTCTAACTGACCGCCTGCCCGTCTGTTGATATGATCCTCAACTCAAGATATCGATATCGTTCTTTCTTTCTGTTTCTTTGCTGTCTGTGTGAATGCATTATGCATTCTTTTTTTCTTCTTTTTTTAAAAATATATATATATATAATCGCTTTTGTATCGTTAACCTGTCACACGTGATCATGCAACATTAAACGAGAGTCGATCGAAAGCACTTGTACAACAGTACGGTGGCGCAAGTGCATCCAAACATGATTAAAAACTTTCTCTTTGTAG
>OMMV01187834.1:0-14402 GCA_900302635.1 Chatrabus melanurus | reverse complement strand
GAGTGATTCTCCTCTGTGTTAATTATTCCTTGTGCTTTTACTCTGATGTCTCCTTTGTGTTTTCTCCATGTACCTTTACTTCCTGTTCACTGGTTTCTGGGTTCACATGTCTCTGCACTGCTGTGTTGTTTGTCAGCCTTTATAAATGTGCAGACACACCTAGACGTTTGGGCCAACGTAGACAACCCTATCCATTAGCCTCCACTAGTTGCTGCTAGCGACCGCTGGTCCTCTGCCGATGAACATTGAGCGCGTCAAAATTTTTTCAACATGTTTAAAATTCTTCGGCGTTTGCCAACATACCTCTTACTATGTTGGAGACCATTAGAGACAGTTAATCTCCGCTACAACCAAGTTAGCCTCCGTTAAGACTGAATTATGCTTCTGCCGTCGTGCACCTTTCAAAGTTCTGCGTCGCGTTGGTCCGTGCCGCTGTGCAATTCACCGCCAGACAGGAAGGGGGCGCAAACTTGTTGATCGTTTGTTTACCTTCTGGCTTTGTTCCTGCTCTGAACAACCGCGACCGAGAGAAAAAAATAAATAAAGAGCGGTGTTGCAGTTGGAGATGATCAATATTGAACAACAAATGTTTTTATTGAAAATGTGGCGGCGACAATGAAAGAGGAGACACGTGTGGAGGTGGACTGTACGTCCACTGAACGAATCGAGGCGGAGGACGGGCGAATATTACAATACACGGACGGATAAATGCACTTCAGGTATTTTCGTTTGTCATTTGCAACCATTCATACACCACCAGAACGCACACAGCACGCCGATTCATGCCGGCCAGAGGCTGACCGTGTCGCGGACCAATCAGAGCCCCTGCGCTCTGCGTCGTCTGACGCGTTGGTTACAATTTTGGGAGGTGCGCGTCAAAGCTACGGCGTAGGTCGTGGAGGGGGTTCGCAACGACACAGAGGGCTCTGCGTCGCTACGGCGTCGTCACAACGCAGAAGCATAAAGCGGCGAATCCGCTAGCCAAAGTTACTGGTGCGATCGTCTACGCTGGCTAACGTTTGGGTGCTGCTTCGCCCTACGTGCTCAGAATCCCTGGACACTGGTGTGCCAAACCCCTCTCCCTCATGTTGGCAAAAGTCCCGCTTGTTCTAATGGAGCGCTGTCTAACGCCCGCCTCCACTAGCACCATGTTGTGGAATGGTGTGGTGATGTTCACTACCAAACTCCGGTAACGTGAGTTTTGCTGACGTGTGGCCAGTTTTCTCGACTTTGTCCTGCATTCACCACACGCTGGGGTAAACATCATAGTGTGGCTGCGCCTTAACCACTCACTATGCGTGTTACTCTTCCGCCAGATTGTCTACCTTCATGCCTGCTCTCTTGCACTGTTTCTCAATGTTTACCTCTGTGTCACCAACCCACGCTGTCATTCTGTGTTTCCTGAGCATTGCCTGCCAATTCCAGATTTGGTCACCTGGTATGACATATCTCTGTGTATTGAACCGCTCCTTGTGTTTTTGGATAACTGTTTTGCTGGTTCCTTTAAGGATATGGTTGCCTATTGGACTGATTTCCCATGTACCTGCCCTGCCTGATTAAGCAAACAATCTTCTCGTCTGCCACTTCAACGACTGTTATTGTGTATGGACTATAGTTATCGAGTGCTCTCACACAGCCTGTCGGAACTGTTGGCAATAAACCAGCTTTTTTACCTACCATCATTGTGGTTCTCTGCGTTGGGGTCTCCTGTTGTGTCATTACAATGGAAACAAAGGAGACAAAGCAAACCACAAGGTTTTCTGTTGAGATGAACAAAGTCTTTATTATAAAACACGAATTGGATTTTGAGGATCTATTAGAAACCATTGAGTTGTGGATCAAAATTACAGCATTGGGGTTTTTTTAAAATAAATGTTTGACCCATCTGTGTTGCACTGAGTACAGAGTTTTTAAGATTATAGCCAACCCTCAGGAATAAGTGCATACATTAGGGGTGATACAGGGTGGGTGGGGGCATTGTTGAGGTGGTCACATTATTGGGATCACATTTGTTTTTTCCGCCAAAATCTCTATTTGGTTCAAATCAGAATCAAATTAATGGTTTTATATTTTAAAAACACAACACCAGATTAATTTTTTTTGTATTTTGTAACATTAGTTGTAGTAAAAATGGCTCATAACTTTAATAATCAACACAAAGTCTTTGTTTTCATCATCAGACAATCAGGAAAAACTGCTCTGTTCTCCCTTTGCCCACATCTCAGAGGTAAAGTGCTTCCACAGCATGTGTTTTTTCTGCATTTTTTTATTTCCTCAGGGAGAATCTAAAACGTATTGTAAATTAAAGGCAGTGTTTGTGTGGCAGACTGAGAATATTTATTCTGTTGAATCCCAAATCCTCAGCCAGTTCTGGAGCACGTTGATCTGCACAGCCTCATACAGTGGTCACTCTCATGACCACCTCATGGTTGTTGCCGTGGAGGTTGTTGGGTCTTAAGTGGCTGAGGATGTGTAAAATTGTGTAACCACAGTAGTGGCTGAGAATAGTCCTGACATGTCGACTTGTCCTCTGTCCACTGTGTGTGACACCCGTGGGGTGTGAATGGCTCCTCTCAACACGAGTGGCCCCCTTACTGCTGGAACTGACGGGTTCTCCCAAGTCCTTCGCTTTCTCATAGTTCAGCACTTTCCACTGCTGGTTCACAGCCTGCCAGCGCTTAAAGATCCGGTAAACAGACGACCCCTCATGGATTATTAGGCCTAAACATGAAGGACAAAGAGACAGGAGACAGGAAACAGGGTTAAAGTTACAGTATGTATGATTTAGTGTCATCTAGTGGCGAGGTTGCAGAATACATTATGCTGTCGCCGGTCATGATTTTGTTTTCTTTCATGTTTTCGCTTCTTTGACGACGGGGATTCATGCTCCCTTGACTTCTCTTGTGATAAGCAACTTATATGATCCTTATATGATTATTCACAACAAACAAAACAGTTTCTGGTCTACATCACCAAAACTAGAAATCAGAGAGAAGCCTGAATTATTTTTTGTGTTCTTAATGGCATAAAGAAATTAAAATATGTAAAAGACCAAGGGGGTGAATACTTTTTATAGGCACTGTAACGGTCAGAGGTTTGGTTATGTGGCGGCAGCTTGCAGGAGCAAACAGCGGTGTGGATCTTGCACTGGTGAGCACGAATACAGCATGTGTGGGGAAGGAGCTACAATAAAATGTTGTAACTGTGGAGGTGGAAAAACTTCAGGATACAGGGGCTGTGAAGCCAGTAAGAGAGCAGAACAAATTCAACATGTTAAAAAAGAGTTGAGGATTTCTTTTGCTGAGGCAATGAAGCGTATGCCTAGAACATTAGTGATGGAACCAGCAGTGACGCCACAACGTGACACTGTTGCTGCTTGTCAGAAGTGTGAGAGAGTACAGGAGGACACCCTACTGGTGGAGATATCGGCATTTGTTTGCTTTGTGGCTGATGTTATCAACTGCTCTGCTCAGACGGACAGTAGAATGGAGAGGATTAAGATCATTGTGAAGGCTGCTGAAAAGTATCTTGGTGTTGTCTGACTTTTGGGGGCTTCCAAAAGGTTGGGATCCACTGATATAAGGTGATTAAGGAGTTTTCTGTATGGATTGAGGTCAGTGTGGAAAGTTTAATTTCACTTTATTAACTTCTCATACTATGTAATTATAAAGTGAACCTAAGCAACCTTAAATTAAAGTTGAAATTCAGTTTTGTTTTGTTTTTGCCTTCATTGTTTCATTTCAAAAGCCATCATTTTGGAATACAGTCCGCACACACAAACATAAAAAATTAAAAAAAAATCAGTCTACAGGCATCCTAAAGGCAAATGACACACAATGCTCGATGACAGATACATGCTTCTAAAATATTGGATCAGACTTTTTGAGACATAATACAAAAATGGACTGCAGTAGGTGTGTCTTACCTATGCATACTACGTCCATGAAGCCATACATGCCGTAACATATCTGGAAGAGAAGGTCCTGGCGCTGCCATTTGGCTGAGGGGCTGACCGAGGACCATGCCAACCAGGAGATACTGGCAATGAGGAACAAAGAACCCAGGATAATGGCTGCAATCTGCACCTTCTCAATGACAGTCAGAGAGATGGCCTGCCACTAGAAAAAACACAGAAGGAAAAACAGCCTGAAACACCACATTACAGGTGGAAACTGCAAAATGCTGCTTGCATATGTGTGATAACACAGTGCAGAGTTGTCCCATTACCTGACAAAACCTTTGCAAATCACACTGTTGCACAAAAAATGTACCTCTAAAGAGCACCGTGCATCCAGATGGCCTTGTTTTATTTCCACATATTTCCCAAATGGTTTCAGAGCATAATCAGTGTTCCTCACAGCTCTGACTTGTTGTGTACAATGTGCATGTTTGAAATTGAATTTGAGAATACATTTAACCTGATAATGAATTTCATCATAGAGCCTTTTCCTTTTCTATGGCAGGTTCTATTGCTGATATTTTAGACTTTTTAAAAAAAAATAATTTTGTTTTAAAATCATATTTTTCACATAAGTGAAGCAATGTGCTGCTGGTTGGAGTTCAGTTTCACGTAAACCAGACATTTAAATAAATATCTTGCTAATCTCTCTTGTCATTTGGCTGTTCCTGTTTTTGCTCAGGGTCACCACAGCGGATCCGGAATGGATCTGCACGTTGATCTGTCACGAGTTTTACACTGGACATACATGGATGTACATGGAGAATGGAGCACAGGTGGCCTTGAACCAGAGACTTTGTGTTTTGGAGGCAAGCATACCTGCTTGCACCACCTTGCTGCTCCGTTTCACTTATAATATGATAATAGCTTATTTAGTATTTAAAATGGAAGGGCACTCAGTATAGCACATACCTCTGCCAGGGTCTCACACTCCACTTTAAATTAAATAAAGCCCAAAGAAAATTGCAAGCCTTAGTTCACTCTATAAAGCTATTCTATTCTAATCACTCACATTTGATCTTGATCACTAACCTTCAATCCTGACTTCATAAACAACCTTTGATCCTGGTAGCTTTTGAGCATGACCCTGACTTTGATCCTGATCATTGACATTTCATCCTGACATGACTGATGACCTTTGATCCTGATCCCTTCTCTTTGCTAAACTTTGAGTCTTAAGGCCAACCTCTGATTCTGATTGCTAACCCTAATCCTGACCTTTGATTGTGATTGCTAACATTTTTTCTTGATAATTGATCACCATTTTGGAATTTTGATTCTCATTGCTGACCTTTGATCCTAATGCTGATGTTTGATAGTGATTGCTGAGTCTGTCCTTTGATCCTGCTTGTTGATCACAACTGCTGCACTTTGATCCTGATTGCTGGTTTTTGATCCTAATCCTGACCTTTGATAGTGATTGCTGGGGTCTGACCTTTGATTCTGTTCATTGATCATAATTGCTGAAATTTGATCCTAATTGCTGGTCCTTGATCCCAGTTACTGAACTTTGATTCTGATAGCCCTTGAATCTTGCAATGTTGTTGTTATTATTATTATTATTCATTTATTTATTTATTTTTGTCTTTTGGCCTCCCCAATTGTTCAAGGTTGCCATAGTGGATACAGTACAGATTTGGCACAAGTTTTAAACCAGATGCCCTTCCTGACACAACTCCAGTTCTATATGGAGAAACAGCATCTTCCACTGTTAATTAAAAAAAAAAAAAAAAATCCTGGAGCCAGTCCTTGATCTGGATTGGCGCCAACATTTAATGTGTTTTTCCATGGCCTGTGCACTGCCCCTTCACTAAGTTTCCTTAAAATTGATCTACTAGTTATTGCTCAATCCTGCTAACAATCAAATAAATGCAGGTGAAAACATAACGTTTTTGGCAGAGTACCACCCTGTTATCTTGTCAGCTGCTTTTAAAAACAGCTGTGCATGGTGAATATTCCTGTTTAGGATCAAAGAAGCTTCACTTGGTTTTCAATCAGATTTGTAGCTGCAGTGTCTCTGTGATTTAATGTGACTCATTAACAACCTGGTTTCCACAGATTCATGTTAAGGCTGGTTATGTCATCAATCAGATGAATGCTTTACTGCCCCACTTACTGTGGTTTTGTGAGTGCTGAGCACCACACCTCCAAAACCATGTAACAACATAAATATGTAATTCACTGTGTGCACTCACTGGAGGGCTGCGAGCAAATCATAGCTTTAACAAGCTGCTTCAAGCACAATCATGGCTTATTCTTCTTATTGTATTTAAGCAAGAAAAACAAGCTAGATACAGTGCAGGTCAACAAAAGCAGTCTTATTTTTGTTGTTGTGAATACGATTTATTATAATTAAGCTGAAGGTGCGATGCACAGGTTCTTCAAACCAAGAGAACCTGAAGTTCTCCAGCTAGCGTTCTTTTGTTAAACAAAACAGTGTGATAGGATGTGGGAAGGTTAAATTGCACAGCGTGTTCTTTCTATTTTTATTGCTTTGATGAAGGTTTGATTCTGTGTTGTGATTGAATTGTCCTTAGCAGGGATGTAAAAATGTGATTCTGGGGTGTAACTGTAACTGGGGTGGGGTTTTTTTTATTGTCAGCCTAACAACCCATGCTTTGATACAAAAAACACATTACAAACACTAATCACACACGCCAACCTTAACAGAAAACGTAAGGTCACCACAATTGCACCAAAGTGCATGACAGTGCGCACGACAGCAAAAGTCCAGCTATGACAGACTGAACTGTTGTTAATTTACCTTAAAAAGCAGTGCAGTCAACGGGTGTCTATACTTCTATCATTTAAGGAATTTGCATGTGCACAGTCATGCACAGCGGTCAGTGAACGCTGTGCATGCAACAGGTTTTAAAGATGCAAAATTCACATATATGTACTAATCCAACTATCACAGTAACTTCCAGCATTATATTTTGCTCTGTTGGTGCAAGTCCATTTCCTCGCCAGAAATCCTTTCACATCCCTCATTTGCATTTGCCTGGTGCACAGCAGTTTAAAGGGAATGACAGGTGACACTCTGATTGGTTGAACTTATATTCGGCACAAAAGCTGCCCTTGACTGAAGGCAATGGACCTTACTTTGATGTCGTGCTGCAAACGAATGGCACAAATGCTTTTGTGGCATTTTCGGGGTCTATTTTCTAGGGTCTAGAAATCCAAGATACATTTTCTCATTTTTTTAACCATCTGCTGCAAATTTTGTGTATTTTTTATCACACAGACCTTTCCTTGATATACTTGATTGTTATATCTATAGTTCATGATTTTGTAATAAATCACATAACATCATCAAGAGTGATATCCATGAAAGTTAGAATATCATATTTGTCACAATAGCTGATGTTTGTCATCTTATGTTACTGAGGGATGCATTAAATGACACAGAGCTGCGCACACAGTCACTCCCCTCAGTGGAAAAGATGCATACATGCTGATCACAGTCTTTCCATATATTTATCCAGTACTCACTATTATGGCCATCTATTCAAGCACAGATTCTCATTTTGACACGTTGCTATCACTATCACAGTGTAAATTACACTAAATGTATCATAAAAAGTGAATGAATTTGGTGCTGTTTACTATTTAATGTAGTCTGATTTCTGTTGGGAAGAGAGGTTTTCCCCCCTGGAAGTTCGTAGCAGTGACGTGGCGCACATGCGCACTGAGATGAGGATCTGGTCTTTTACGATTAAAGATGAAAACTTTGGAGGCGCTCAGGGGGGCCGAGTTTACCTGCAGGGGGTTTTTGGTGCTGATGGCCAGGACCTGGTACTTGAAGTAGCACAGCTCACAGCTCCAGGATCCTCTCTCACTGATCCAGCGGATCAGACAGGACTGATGCGTGCAGCGCACAGAACCATCACAGCGACACGGGCTCAACAGCTCCCCCTGCAGGACACAATCAGTACGACAGCGTTGACAAAAGCAGCTGGGTGAATGCTGATTTATTTTATTTTATTTTTAGACGTGATTATTACAGGATTTTATTTGAAAATGGTGACAGTGAAAACAAAGCCTCGCCCTTACAGTATTAGAATGAGGAGATGGAGGAGCATTATTTTTATGTGTATTTTTATTTCTCATTTTTTTAATACTTTTTGTATTACTCCATGCTTACACTACAACATATTAAAATTTCATCTCTATCTCCTTATGATTAAAGGATTGGAATGGTACTGCCCGTGCATGGCTTCGGATTGAACAGACCACAAGCAGTCCACACTCACTCCCTGCTTTACTCTGTGCATCTTTGCCATCAACCGTCAATAAGGTGAACAGACAAATACGTGAATTCACCAAAAAACACATACCCAGTTATCAAAACAAACCCTGCCATGAAACTCTAAACTTAATCAACAGATTTGACCCCCCTCTGCCAAGGGGCGGTCTCATATTTTTATCAAACTTTGCTTGAGCATACACCTAAAGATTCCTCTGCTCACAGGCAGGCATGGGCCAGCGAGTTGAATGAGGAGATAGGCGAGGGGTTCCTCTGCTTAGGGTCCATTCATCCTCTATTTGCTCAAGACATTCTTTAATACAGTTCAAGGTCCTACATAGACTGCATTTTTCAAAAGCTAGACTAGCAAAAATATTTCCAGACATTAACCCTACTTGTGATAGGTGCAAACAGGCCCCGGCAACTGCTTACCATATGTTATGGTCCTGTCCAAAACTGACCCCTTTCTGGGATTCCTTCTTTGACATCATTTCCAAGACATACGACTGTAATGTTCAGCCCTCCCCTACAACTGCCATCTTCAGTATTATATCATGTCCAGATGGCTGCAGTCCTCCAGCATACCTACAGAGGGTCATTGCCTTTTCCTCCTTGTTAGCTAGATGTATCATTCTTTTTAAATGGAAGGATTAAAATCCTCCAACAAACACTCAATGGATTAGAGACATGATGCAAAATATAAATCTAGAAAAGATCAGATACTTTGAATGGCTCAGTCAATAAATTTTACAAAATGTGGGACCCTTTTGTACAATATGTGAATATGTTGCTTGGACTGGAACTATAAACCTATACCTCCTGTCTGTATTATTATTGATCTATCCTATTCATATCGAATTATACATTGATGCACCTTTTTTTGTGGGTCTGTCTTTTGTCTGTCAAGTGTGATGTCAGTTGTTGTGGTTGTTTTACACAGAGACTATATAACAGTGTAACCTGCAAATGCAATACTCGTTAAATGACAAAACACACCAAAATAAAGTGTTTTAAAAAAAATTAATCTCTTTAGTTTGGTTTTTCTAGTCACACGGCATAGCCAAAACTTTTTCATTTTGTGATAAAAGCTTGAAATTTCTACCACAGTTGGTCCATACCATAATGTTTATTTTGAGATGTGGAAGCAAGTTGGATTTGACCTGTGAGGACCATGAGAGGTCAATAAAGGATTACACAGGGGTCAAAATTTAAAACTCCTCCAATCATTTTGAGACATATACCATATTATTTGCCTGATCATAAAGATTCCAAAAAGGTATAGTTTGGACTATCTATGACTGAATGTTTGGGAGTTATGAGGTAAAAACAGCAAAAATGGTGACAAAGGTCAATTTCAGTTTCTACAGGGGTCAAAAATTAAAGTTGCTCCAATTTTGGTAAAAAGTGATGCAAATTACTGGTTGAGCTGATAGGTTTTAAAAAGGAATAGTTTGCACCATCTGTTATGATTAATTATCACATTACGGGGTAACATATGTCATAGTAGCCAATGGACGTTGACCTTGTTTGACCATTACTTTGGAGGCCAAGCATTCAACACAGTCAAAACTATTCCATTTATTAATCCTATTAGCTCAACCAATAATTTGCATCACAGGTGAATTGGTGACTCTAAATTGACCGTAGGTGTGAGTGTGAATGTGTTTATCTGTCTATATGTGGCCCTGCAATGGACTGACTCACAAAATGTTATTGAAGTTCATTATTCATAAATTTTTGAAATATATGTTCCTGAATGCTTAAAACCTCTTCTGGATCCTGGATACAAAATATGTTCTGGATCAAATTCAAAATAAAACCCCTCATTTTCTAGGACGTGCTTGTGACTAGAGGGACCTCGGTTTGATTCCCCATCGGACAGGCAACTCACTAAGACACTCTTGAGCAAGGTCCTTAATCCCCTGTTGTGTAGTTGAGCATTTTGGATGGCGGCACGCTGATATCAGTGTGTGCATGTGAATGTGTGGCATTGCTGTAAAGCGCTTGGAGTGACTGCATCAGATGGAAAAGTGCTGTAGAAATGCAGACCATTTACCGTTTAGTGATCATCAACAATAATTGTGTTGTCATGTACTGGGCAGTAACAGCTACAAAGATTTTTTTTTTTTGTTTCCTTATTTATTGAAAATGAGGTTTCTAATTTGCTAATTGTGAGTTTAAAAAAAAAATCTCACATTTGATATTTTTTTTGGATTTGCAATGTTTGGATATTTTAAATTAGTTTTTCTCTATATGTTTTTCAATTAAAATAGGAGGATAGCCAAAAACTTTCCACAGCACTGTAAATATGAAGAAGAAGTAAGTCCTATATAGGCCCTGATGCCAATCGGGCCTATATAGGATACCCTAGCATGAAGCGGATAAGAGTCTATGACTCCCCCTGGACAGGACGGCAGGTTCCAAAGCACATTTCATCTGCATTACCCATTTACAATGTCTTGGTAGCGTGAAGTACACACCTGGAATCAAACCCCGGTCTATATATTGGTAGTCCAACTCCTATCCCACCTGCTCTACTATAAATATGACTATTTATGATTTAGTTTGTCAGCTAAAAATTCACCAGGAAAATTGATTTACTCAACAAAAAAAAAAAAAAAACCTATTTTCCTTTAATAAACAAAAGCAAAAGATACAATTGTGCTTTAGAGTTTTTGGAAGCTTGTTCAGTTATATGAAAACTAAATGTTCGTGTTGTGAGTGAACACTAATACCCCATCAGGGCAGTGACACTTCAGGGAAGTTTTCAGTTAAACTTCACTTATAACTCTGATTTTGGGTGTGTTACGTATAAAGTGAAACATGCACATATCTCACAGTTCGGCCCACTTAACTTATATCAGCTTTACTGTTTTATTGTTAAACCCGAGGAGCTAAAACACTCCTACAATGCTGTTCTTCACATCACTGCATTGTGCACTACCAGCAGTCACATCAGTGTCGCCTCACGACGTATTGCGTCTTGTTATAGCTGCTGTATGTCAACCTGCCTGTTTGGAGAGCCGTCATATAGAGTTTTCTCTCCAAGTGCTTGTGCTCTGACAGCTTCTCCACAACAGATGCAAAGCGTTCTGCGTTGCCAAGCTTCACTTTCATCTTGGCCCGTTATGAATATTATTCTGCTTACCAAGCAGCTATTTTTTGCAATCTGCTCTAGTAGTCATCACTGAGCTCATATCATCACGGATGTACTATAGGCCTTGGAAGATGAAGTGAATCCAACCACCTTGTCTTTCGCATCCTGTTTTTACGCATCAATCATGAAAATCTGGAATAATATCTTGTAATTTCCTCATGTTACAAAGTACTTTACTGTTTCTTTCCAACATGTATGTTGTGTTCTGTCCCCTGTCCTGTGTCTTCTGTGTTCTATGTTTAGGTTATGATCACTTTGAGTTGCTTTTATGCTTTATCCAGTCCTGAGTTCTCCTTTTAGTTTTTCATGTCATGTCTTCGGTTATGTTCTGCCTTAGTTATTTTTCAGTTCTCCTCTGATTATTTTGTCATGAGTTTTGTCTGCACATTGTTTTTTTGTTTTTTTTACCTTGTCTCCACTGTGTCTGTCACTGCGTACAGCTGACTTCACTGCACAATCACAGCACCTGTCATGTGTTTTGCTCGTTAAGTGTTCACCATTTATTTGGTCACGTTCCTGGTTTGGTTTGCTGGATTATTCTCACTGTGTTCCATCCATGCGTTCTCTGTGTCCTGTCTTCCATAAGTACTCACGTGTTTGAAACCCTTGTTTTCATCTGTCTCGTTCCCTGTTTGTTTGTTTTGTTCTCTGGTGGTACAGTTCCCATTCTTGTCTCCTCCCTGACCCCTGGACTCCCATTTGCTCATTTATTTTCTGTCATTGACTTTGTCCACATTTTTCAGTTGTTGATAAATCCATTTATAATTTATCCCTGGTTCTGTTTCCTTGTGCCTGTCTGCATTTTTGGGTTCACCCCCATGACATCATAACAATGTACCTCGTAAAGAATTCAAATGTACTCGTCTATATCACCATTCTGAATGCAAACTAAAGAACATTTTAGCTCATAGTATTTGTACAGTAGATACAGTACTAGCTGGCCCGCTGTGTTACGCTCAACCTTTGACTGGATTGGGTTGTCCAGATGACAGGATCCCTTCAATGGAATATTAATTTCATGACGTCACACTGCCCCAGTTCCTATGTCTTAAACATTTTTGATTTTATGCTAGTTGGTAATCGGGATAAATGCTGGGCCCATATAAAATGTTACATCATAACATAGTGTAGCGTCATCATAATGTTTTTACAGCATCCCAGGGTTATTGCGCTCCAGAGTGTGACATCACGTATCCATGACAACACTCACGCTGGTTCTACCCTGTGTTTTCAAAATGGCCGTTTTCAGTTTTGAAGACCAATCTAAACACAGTGTGGGGAGTTCTTTCATCCTTGTGTACAGCAGTGATGAACTAAACAAATAAGTTGAGATATTTATATCTAACCCATAAGACCCCATGGTGACACAGGTGTCACCATACCTTTAAATGTTCTATATTTCCTTATATAGTGTTATCCTCGACTTTAACTACTGAAGTCCCAAAATGACATATACTTAACATCCTGGTGTGGTCATGTGACAATGTGTGAATTTTGGTGTATCCGTGACAACATTTTAAGGTGTCATGGATAAGGTGTCACAGGTGTCACCATGAGTTCTTATGGGCTAATGAACCAATCATCAGATTGAAGATAGAATTTCAACTTACCGTACTTAGTTTGGGCCTGGAGCGAGCTAAGTGGAGTAGACTCCACGCTATGCACAAACCTTCCTACACTGGGTTTACGCTTGTTTCACGGTGTGGTTACAGGGCTACATGGGAGCTCACTTCAGAGCTGTATTACTTGTATTTACAATATATTCCCATTCATGCACACCCCAGTGCCACCAAAATGTCCCAGCGACCGAGACCTTCAAGGTGTCTAGCTGCGCAGAAGAAATGCCGATTGTAGTTACAAAACAGGGTATGTGGAACAAGACAAGAGCTGTTGCCATATACATAAATGTGAGTTATTACATAAAAGAATGATGAAAACAAAACATCAACACATACTAGATATCTTCATATGTTGTTTAAAAACTGTATATTCTGGAAGCTGGTGCACAGCAAAAAGCCCAGTGTTAAATTAACACTAGAAAGTGTTTACTTTCTAGTGTTAATTTAACACTGGGCTTTTTGCTGTGTGATTGCTTCTGATCAAAGCCCAAAGTAGACCTCCACATATAACATTTAAATGTCATGACATCATTTCTTTTTTCTGCATTGTGCTAACTGCACTGGCATGTCCACTCAGCAGTCCAGCTGGACATTTCTTGGATGCGACTGAATGAAATATTTGGGGCAATTATTACTTCCAAACTGAACACAGTTTCTGTGTCCTCAGAAAACACTGGACAAGATTACTGAGAAAGCTGATCTCATATTCGGTTATGGCGGAGCAGAATATAAAAGTAAGTCAAGCGTAATGCACAATAGTCATGAATTAATCTGAAAAGAAAATGTCAGTCTGATCTGTTTCGTGGATGTTTTCCACGCTGCACATCCAAAGATAAATTTGGGTTTATGTGCATGAAATATGAATATTTGCTTTAAAGCTACAGCATGCAGAATTTAGGCGTTTTCTCAGCAGAAATGGAATATAACATTCACAATGAACCAATGTGTTCTCATAAGCTTAGAATGAGCCCTTCATATCTTCATGGGAGTGGGCCCCCTCGTGAAGGCTTCCATATTGATACAGTAGCCCAAAAGAAATGTACTTACTCTGTCTTTCTCATTTTGCAAGACTGTTGCTCCCTTATACACTGTCTACTGGTTGCTCGTGCAGGCTAACAAGTTTGAGAACACTCGCCATCGTTTTTGTGAAATGGAGGATCATACATATTGCTTATCACATCACCAGAGAAGGCAAGGGAGCATAAATCCTCGTTGAGAAAGAAGCAAAACCGGAAACAAAATCGTGACCAGCGACGGTATGATGCAATCTGCAACCTCACCACTAGATGACACAAAAATCCTACACACTGTAGCTTTAATTAAAACTTAAAATGATGGCAGTATTAAGCAAAAGCATAGAAATATTTACAGGAAAAGGCATATATATATATATATATATATATATATATTTAGTTTGGAGAG
>OMMV01187827.1:0-10017 GCA_900302635.1 Chatrabus melanurus | reverse complement strand
ACCCTCCTCCTCCCCACCTCCCTCCCCCACATCGAGCAGATGGAATGCCAGTTGGAGCATTTAATAGGGGTCTAATGGCTCCCTATGTGGGAAAAGCCAGATGTAGGTGGATTGTTGTCCGACCATGTTCTTGGTGAGAGGTCCCCGGTTCAAGGTCACCTGTGCCCTATTCTTCTGGACATCTGGAGTTGCATCAGGAAGGGCATCCGATGAAAACGTGTGCCAAATCAACATCCATTCTGGATCAGTGGTGGCGACCCCGAGGAAAAACAGGAGAAGCCAAAAGAAGCTACTGAACTGTAATAATAGCAACGTAATACCAGCAAATGAACAAGACTGCAGAAGTGACAAAGTGAAATGATGAAAAAAATATATGGTTTTTCCTCAGTGGATTTACACGAGATTTACTTATTTGCAGAAGGAAAGCGCAGAAAGCCATTCTAGGGTATATGTCATAGCGGCAACTTCAGGAGCCTCAAAATCAGCAGTGGTTCTACAATAGTCATGGCATGATGATGCCTCGGCGATGTCCAAAAAAATCAGCGATCAATAATGGCATCTGGTGGCCAAATAACCACTGTCAAAACATTACTGATTCACCTTCTGTTAGATTGTAATCATGAGAAATCGTGCACACTAATTTCTGTAATCTAGAAAACTTGTGAGTTTATTATGGTGAAAAATACAAAAAGCTTAAAATAAACATTCATGAGCCTCACGCCGATAAACCTTGGCATGACCTTCACTTCACTGGTAATGATTGTGCTGGATTTACTCTGTACTTCAGATCCCATTCATAATACGAATATCCGTCCTTGCATTGAACCCTTGAAGTATAGGCTCATCGCACGATAAGTGAAGATGAAAATGTAGTGTTGATGGTCAGAAAAACACATAAACTGAAGAGATTGAAGGCTTTAACTCATAGATAGAAAAAATGATGAGCTGTGGTGTATGTTCTTTGACAGGATAGAGCGGATTGGCTGTGAGTTGAACACACACGCGTACAAACCCACACGTATGAAAAGATGCACAGAAGCCTCGCTGGCTAATCCCAACTAGCTCCAGCAGGCCAATAGGGGGGCTGGTTTAATCCTGTTATCGGACCCAGCAGATGCTGTTGACAGTACAATAAGCAGGGGGCCAATATGGCAGTGTGGCCCTGAAGAGGTCATGAGCCAAACTCATCAAGCAGCAGCAGGATCGCTGGCTGCTGAGAGTGAGCTGGACTCCACTCCGATCATACACACGGGCTCTCGACGGCTATGCACCACACCGATTGGAAGTTTTGCTTTCTTTCTGGAGTCACCGTGGACAGAATGTGGCACTTCTGGGAGCAAAACTAAAAATATGCAGAGTATAAACCTCGCCCATGGAGACTGCACAGCCTGTGCTCACTAGGTACAGGTAGTACAGGTAACACATAATGAGTCTGCAGCAAAGTAACCACCCAACATCTTACAAGAATGTGAGTTATTCAATGTCAAATCCATTCTAATTATTGAACATGACTGCACACAAACATTAATGTAGTCATTTCTGCAAATAAGGTGTGGCAACAATATCAAATATCGGCAACGCTTCTGTTGATGTTGATTTTCACAAAGCCTTTAATTCAGTTGATCTGGCTGCTCTCTGGGACATCCTGAGAATCTGTGGGACCTGCAAGAAGTTGCTGGACATCATAGCCAGCATATACACAGCTGTGAGTGCTGTGTGGAGCAGGGGAAGAATCTCTCAATTTTTCCCAGTGAATACTGGCGTTCATCAGGGATGTGTTTTGGCTTGCATGGACTGGGCATTGGATAGGGTTATGGAAATTGATAGTTTAGGTACCTTTCTCAGTGAGGAAAATTTATGAGCATTGACTTTGTGAGCAATTTAGTCTTTGTGGAATCAATGGATACCCTCATTGCTGCACTTGAGAGAGCAGAATCGGAGTGTCTGGTTTTGCGATTGTCCTGGATCAAGACAAAGATCCAGGGTTTTGATGACTTCTTGGACTCAGCCATCACAAGTGTATCTTTATGCGGCAAGTATTGAACTTGTGGAGACAAGAGCTTATTTAAATCATGATGCTGTTGGACAAAGGTGTTTGGCGATGCTGATACATTTGCAGGAGAACGAAGGTTCAAGTCTTTCTGGTCCTTGTGCTTCCTGCATTAATGTTTCGTTGTGAAACTTGAACGTGACCTGAGGCGAGGACTAGAAGTCTTTGGAAGTAGGTCTCTTCAGAGGATCCTTTGGTGTACTGGAATGACTTTGTGTCAAATGAATGGTTACTTTGAGAAACTTACATGAGGACTATCACTTGCATTGTGATGGAGTGTCAGCTACAACATTTTGGCCATTGGCGCATTTGTCTGTGCATGATCCAGCACATAGGTGCCTCAGTGTTGAGGACACCAATGGCTGGAGAAGGCCAAGGGCAATGGCAGCTAGCTGGTTATTTTTTGAGAGGTGGAAATGGACTGGTTTTCTGCCTGGGTGGGTGCCATCCAGGACACAAGGCGGTTCTGTGGTGTGGTGGATGATTAAAGTTCACAAGATGTGAAAGGATTTGTCCCCATTATATGATGGATATTTTTATTCATTATATGAGGGATGATGGCTACATGAACCTTTCCAAGTCACTGAATATGTCAAAAGACGGCACTGAAAAGTCCAGATATACAGTCTTTTTATGTGGGTGTCATTTAAAAAAATGCAAGAACTGTGGAAGTCCACACATGCATGAAACAGAAACCAACCCTTATCCAAATCTTAACCCTACATAATGTGGAAGCAAAATGAGTGAATAGCATTACTTGAGAGTTTCACAACTGAAATCCTATCTCTGGGTGTATTACTTGGCTTAAGCCCTGTCTACACTGTGAGATTTTCAGCAATCTTATAAATTCACTGCAAGCCACACTGTGTGACATGGATTTATTTAAGACCCTAAATTTGATGTGTGCAGACTGCGTGATGTAACAGAGTCGTGGAAACACTCGGAATTAAATGTCATCACGTCATCCCGACAATGGAATTAGAAGCTGTATTTGCTGGCATGTCATGCAAAATCTGACACAATAGAGATGACAAAACTCGTTTATGATAGCAGACTGGACAGACTATATGTTTCTGTGAGGGTGACTGGTTTTATCGGCTGTTTAGAAATAAATTACGTGCATGCTTTTTTTTAATGAAAAGAGTGAGGGCACTCTTTTCCTCCACCTCACCTGTGCTTTTCTGCCAGGGAGAAAACAAACAAACAAACTAAAAAAAAACCTAAAAAAAACAACCTATGCACACAGGCTGTTGCATCATTTCATGCTGGATTTTGAGACGTGGGTCATAGAATTTCAAACATTGTCTGATTAGACCAGCAGCCCAGAGGGGTTTGGTTAGACAAACAAGGTACTAATATCTGACCCCATAGGCCTGTAGAGGGACTTGAGTAATGTACAGAAATGCATGTCTGCCGGTTTCTATCAACTGTGTGTGGCCCCTGGTGATGCCTGAAAAATTCACTAATGGTACAAGAGGGTTGTCAAAATTTTGATTTTCTCAAAATATATAGAGTTTGGTATCAAATTACAGGTCTTTGAGAGTACCTTCATATGGTATAGCTTTTATCTTCATTGGTGGCGCTTGGAGGCCATACAGCGAGGTTGGAATATGAAAATTGCTGATTTTTGGGTCCTGCAACAGACCCCAGGAACAAGTTAGAGAAACAAACGTTGATGTATTTTAAATTACTTCCCAAAGCCTTCAAAGTGACCCCATGTTACTGACTCTGTATGCCTCACATAATGCAAAGGTTGATTACACCCCTATTTTAGGGTCATGTGACCACATTGAGCAGAGAGGTGCTATAAAACCTATCAATGTGGATATCAAATTAAAGGTATTTGACAGAGCTTCCTATGTAAATGAGTTTTACTCGAGTAACCTGTCACTGTAGTGTGTGGGAGGGGTCCAAATTTGGCCATTTTCAGAATACAATCTCACCCCAGAGAATATAGTCAGCACTTAGAATAAAAGCTATACCACATGAAAGTACTTTCAATGACCTGTAATTTGATACCAAACTATATATTTTGAGAAAATCGAAATTTTGGTAACCCTCTTTGTACAATTAGTGAATTTTTTAGGCATCACCAAGGGTCACATGCAGTGGATAGAAACCGGCAGACATGCATTTCTGTACATTACTCAAGTCCCTCTACAGGCCTGTGCAGTCAGATATTGGTACCTCCTTCGTCTAACCAAACCCTTCTGGGCTGCAAGTCTAGGTATTTTTCCTAGTCTGTCTTTGGTCACAAGAGCGTGACAATGGCTGTCTTTGAAGTTGTCACACAGTGCGACGTGAGACCACCGTTTTCAGCGCCACGACCAAAGATAATGCCATGTTTCTTTCATGATGCTGATCTTTCGTCTGGGACAGCCAAAAGTCACACAGTGTAGACCGGGCTCAACACAGAGAGGTAGCTTATCGATCTAGTGACCATAAATGGTTCTAATTAAATCTTACTATTTAACATGAATGGGTTGTTCGACGTCCAATACGTTCTCAATCTGAGGTGCTCAGAAACAACTTTTTGTCAGGTAGTTTTTCATGTGACTTTACTTAAGGTGCCCTTCAGCAGAGTACGACGAGGGCTATAGGACTTTTATGAACAATCAGAAGGAAACACAAAGTCAACTGTGAACAAACCTTGAACAACTGTGAACAAACCTTGAACAACTGTGAACAAACCTTGCGACATTCAGTGCTGATGCCACCACATTGGTGGGCAAAAGAAAAGCGAGATCCATGTGCTCATTCCTCAGATAGGCCCATTGCTATCGGGATACAAAGCGCAAGCACAAATCTTCCCTTTTCTAAATCCATTTAACACTTAGATGATGAGGCTAGAGTGGCTTAGTGGTTCGCACTGTTGCCTCACAGCAAGAAGGTCCCAGGTTCGCTTCCAACCTGATCCTTTCTGTGTGGAGTTTGCATGTCCTCCCCGTGTTTGCGTGGGTTCCCTGCGGGTGCCTCCCACTTCCAAAGACATGCAGGTTAAGTGAACAGGTGACTCTAAATTGACCGTAGGTGTGAATGAGTTGGCTGTCTATATGTGGCCCTGTGATGGACTGGGGGCCTGTCCAGGGTGTACCCTGCCTCTCGCCCAAAGACTGGTGGGATAGGCTCCAGCCCCCCGTGACCCTTAATTGGAATAAGCAGGTTCAGAAAATGAATGATGAGGCTAAGGAACGATATGTGGCAAAATATTTCCTAGTTGTGGTGCAGGATCCACACAGTGTGCCTGTATAATTTAACGTACTTCCTTTTCTTCCACAAGTGCAGCCAATCTGCTCTGTGTACACCTGATCCCGTCTGCTCTCAGAAGTTAAGCAGAGTGGGTCCTGATCAGTACTTAGCTGGGAGACCGCTTAGGAACACCAGGGGCTGTGGTGTTTCTCCATGTACCACTGGAGTTGCGTCAGGAAGGGCATCCGGCGTAAAACTTGTGCCAAATCCAAATGCAGACCTCTACTTGATCTGCTGTGGTGACCCCGAGCACCCGGGAGCAGCCGAAAGTCTAACAACAACCTTTTATTCCACAAACTACATGATAATCAAGTAAAACTGGTTCAATGTCTTACCACGTCTCATAACAACTGATAACCAAACAACACAAATCAGTGTTTCCAGACAAAATTGACCCAAAGAGTATCCACACCCAATATACATAAATAATTTTAAAAAAGAGACCACGTCTGTAAGTAACCTGAAGTTGATGAAATCTGGTCTAATATAGCCTGAGGCTAAATACACCTGCTTCAAAATGCACGGATGTGTAATGCACTGTTTGTTGAGGAACTGCAGAGCCGCTCCTTAACAAGTTGCTGATTAACTGGAGATAAGCACCGGCACCAACGGGCCTCAGAGCCTATGTAGGACACACTTCTTTAGCAAATACTGCCGACAAAGAACGATATATGAAGAAGACCTTAATTTATCTAAGGACCTGTGGCTTGAACAGACAGCACACAGATTTCCCTGCCTCCTCTAGGCATACCAGAGTGCACACACTCACTCACACACACACACACACAAATCCTGCAGACTTTCTGGAGGTGTAAAAACGAGGAATCTGCCTCCTAACCAGCTTTGCCAAAATAAAATAAGAACAACATACCATAAGGAAAATGTTTGCTTCATATCTTGCTTTATTAAGGCGGCCCCGTCTCTCACTACATCAATGCTAATTATTTCACTTGTTGTGGTATTGATGGAAATCTGTAACAGTGCGCAACAGTGCGAAAGAAATATCCTTCTTTTGTCCATGGTGACTGGTGCAGCCACTTGATAAACATCACACCACAATGTGTCCTTTGAGACAGAAAGGAGAGACTATTGAAGAACAGGATTAATGGTTTGCTCGTCACAGCAAACAGAGCAAAACTTTCTTGCCCAACAAGATAACTGCATGAAGTCTACAGCAGATAGGTGAGGACAACAGGTGAGTTTGTACAACATCACAAACACGAGTTGTGCCGTTTAAATCATACAAACAAATGGTCCAATCCTCTTCAAAAAAAGACAGAAAAAAGAAAAACAGGTGAGGCCAGCTAACTTGACCAAAAATCCTCTGAACTACCTGGTCAACCAGATTTTTTTTTTAAATCATCAGAACAAACATTAAGTCCCAAACTTAATCAGTAATGCCACTATTTTGGACAATCAGTAACTCGCGTAGTTTTAAGGAAAAGCTAAACACCTTTTCACACTACTTTCAAATTTTGGTGTTGTGTTTGCTTTCTTCTAGCTCACAGATGGTTTTGCCTGGGGCTGCTTACTTTGTCTCCAAACTTCAAGCAACATTTTCTTTTGACTGTAGTATTTGTGCAACGTCATGCTGTAGATCAATAGCAAGATCCTTTGTCTGTTCAGCCCGCAGTATGAAGTAGAATCACTGCGTGTTCACTCTTCAAGGCTACTGTGAGCAGGAAAACTGCAGTGCTGACTGGAAAAATTGAAGCGAAGGAAATGAAGAACCACAGGAGCAACAACGCTGCAAGTGTACAGCCGAGTGCGACTGACATTTACAACAGCCAATAGGACAGAGAGGTGACTCATGTGTTCATTAAATAATCGCAACTAGTGAGCATGCATGAGTGCAGAAATAAAAGTGATGTTCGTTGTGATGAGGGGAGCGGTTTCCTCCCCTCTCTATGACTTTCTGGTTTGTGTCCCAGTTTAACTAAATCCCATTAAAAAGGCTTTCATCTCACTGCACTTCATTACTGGTGTAAATGCTGCAGCTCACCCCAGAGAAAGGCAGGGATTAGACGAGACGAGCCTGTCTCAAATGTAGTGCTCTCAAACCCCAGCAGCTTTTTTTTTTCTTTTTTTTTTTTAATAAAGACACTTTAAATTCTCCACATTGGATTACCCAAATAGACCCTCCGGCTCAGAAAGTGTCACGAAGGTCAGAACTGATGGGTTATGTGATGGCCTGTGTGCCGTTGAGGCTTGACTTCTTTGGCGACATTTGATTTCAAAAGAGGAATTTACCTTAACATCGCTGGAAAATTTTAACATATTTTGAGATGACATGCTGGAAATAAACAAGAGCTTTACAGGCAATACCGGGGAAAGATAGAAGGGACAGTACAGAGGGGAGGGGTGGTATTGTGTGCGTATGATTGGATGTGATGGGTCATAGGCTCTCACGGGCGTTTATGAATGCTTATTTTAAGCAGAGCCCAAGCTGGGCTAATCTTTACTGCTCGCTTGAATGAGGGTGCTGATTAAAAGCTAATTATACGCTACAGATTTGGCCGCTGGTGAAAACTCGGCTGCTTTGACACGATTTGAACTCTAGCCTGGGTGCACGCCTGTGGGCTTGGACTGCAGACGTGTATGTGTGCGAGTATGCAGTGCTGAGGGGAACAAGACGACAGCTTGCATGACGGACGCTGTGCTGTGTTTAGGCAAGGGCAAACCTGCCTTTAACAACTTTATAAAATTGTGGAATAGGTGACATCGGCAGTGTTTAAGAAGTCTTTGTAATTTATGCAGAGATAAAAAAACAAATATGTAAACATGACATTCATTTTAAAGTAAAAAAAAAGTCCTTATTTCAAACAGGTCAAATCAGATCAGGTCTAGGAGCATGCCACACATGCCATCACCACATCCATCACACTACTGAACCACCTTGGCAACCACCCAGGCAGACAACCCGTCCATTCCGACCTCTCATAAGTAACCATTTATCTGTCGCGACTAGATGAAACGAGGGCGTCCCCTAACTGAAACTGTGGCAGAGCAGATCAGACTCAAGGTCACAGTGGCTCTTTCCAATGCAAAGGCATGCCCTTCCAACATCACTCCTCAGGAAAGGAAAGCCCTGACCTCCCTGTGCAAAGACATCAATATCACCATTCCAGCTGATAAACGGAGATGCACTGTGGTCCTTAATACATCTGGCTATCACTCTAAGATCACTACACTGCTCAGTGTTTCCAACACTTATGAAACACTGAAGCAGGACGCCACCAATATCAACAAGATGAATGCTATAGAATGTCTACAACATCTACAGAAACAGGAAGCTATCAACCGCCTTCACTATTACCGTCTTTATCCTGGAGAGGCCATTCCCTGCATATATGTATGCATGTGACTCCCAAAGATACACAAAGAAGGAGCCCCACTCAGACCCATTGTCAGCAACATCAACTCGGTCACATACAACATACCCTAACTTGTAGTTACCATTTTAGCAACGCTGGTATGCAACACTCCCCACCACATCCATAACTCTATGGATTTTGTGACCAAGGTTAGAGGCCTGAGTATGAACCTGGATGAAACTATGGTGTCCTATGATTTGACCTCACTATTCTCCTGCATCCCAACTGTGGAGACAGTGGAAGCTGTAAGACAACGGCTCCTACAACGGTTCCTACTGTCACACCAGAGCCAACCTCAACCCAGACCAGATTTGCCAACTCCTGGATCTATCTCTGTCTGAACATCACCTATTTTCAGTATAATGGGGGATTCTACAGACAGAAACATGGATGTGCCATGGGCTCACCAGTATCCCCAATCGTGGCCAACGTCTACATGGATGAGTTGGAAACTAAGGCCCTGCTCCTTCAGAGGAACTACACCAAGACACTGGTTCAGATATCAACTCATCAACTCGGTGCATAACAACATGAAGTTCACATGAGAGGATATGAAGAATAACAGTTTTCCTTTTATGGACTGTAATGTTCACATAAATGAGGACAGGAGCTTGCACACTGGGGTCTACAGGAAGCCCCCATACATACACCAATATGTTCTTTTTGATTCCCACCACCCACTGGAACACAAGCTGGGACTTATCAGAATCCTGCAACACCTGGCTGATAACATCCCAAGAATGTGTCCACACCAGCACCTGAAGGAGGCACTTAAAATCTGTGGATATCCTAACTGGACCTTTGTGAAAACAGTTACAAGAGCCAGAAGGAATACCAACACTGCGGGTGATGAAGAAAAGAAGAACAAAAGCAGTAACATTGTAATTCCATATGTGGCTGGAATTTCAATTCAGGAGGACATTCAACAAACAGCATTCTTTTATTTTTCAGCACGATCAGACTGTCACGGTTCTGTCCTGTCCTCTGCCTCCCCCTAGTGTTCCTGTGTGGTGTTTGTCTCTGAAGTTTATTGTAGTTTTACCTTATCTGGTCCTTTCATTGGTTTTATTTCTGTTTGACCATTTTAGTGCTTGTCTTGTGTCTTTAGTTCTTAGTTATTATATTTCCTACGTTTTTCTTAGTGCTTCTTCTGTTGTGTTTAGTTCTCATGTTTTTTAGCAGTTTTTCTTGTGTGTTCCTCAGCTGTTCCTAATCAGCAATTGCTCTCACCTGTGTTGCTTCAGGTAATTACTTCTCTGTGTATTTAAGCTCCAGTATTTGTGTTAGCCGATTGCTCGATTGTTGTGCTCCCATGCCACTCTCCAGCGTTTTCTTTCCCGTGTG
>OMMV01187825.1:0-11729 GCA_900302635.1 Chatrabus melanurus | reverse complement strand
TTTATTATTGATTTATTTATTCTCCAAAGCAGCGCACTGCTGTCTGCAGATCTCCTGTTGAATAAAGTGATTAAAAACAGCGCACCGTGTTATTTCGGGAAGTGGACAGTTCTTTAGGTTTCGCACACAAAGTGCATTTAACTACGATATTTTTCATGTCCTTATTTCTGACGAACTGAAAGTAATGGGCGTAATGGGCCCATCTTGGGTTTTCATCAATCAGCTGCACTCATCTCTTCCGTTCAGTAAAACAACAGGTGAAACATTTTGCGCGGACTTTTTTCCTCTGCTGATCTCGTGGCGATTTTGGCGAATTTGTATTAAAAAACACCCACCACTTCATTTCGGGTTAAAAATGCATTGTAACGCGCGTTACAATGCATTTTGTAACGCGCAAAATGCTCCCTGACGCCGGCGAAGACAACCTCCTTGGCGGAGGTAATAAAGACATTCTAATTGACTTTTAACACACGAGTTGCTTGGTAACATTAAATATGTGATTAAATCTTACATATATATTTATTTATCTATTTATTGATTTAAAGATTTTTTTTAGATTGTCTTTATTTTAGAGACTGGTTGGGTAGGTTTAGTATTTTTTAGTTTTATCTTGGACCATTTTAACTGCAAACCAAATCTTCCTATGGGTATAAATAAGGAACCTGAACCTATAGACCCTGAGGCCCATTGGCGCCGGTGCTTATCCCCGGATTCCGTAGTGTGAAGCGAATGAGAGCCTATGACTCCCCCTGGATGGGACACCAGTCCAACAGCGGTTACTTCCCCAGTCACGACCGGTACCCATTTACAACTGGGTGGACTGAGACAATGCAGATGAAGTGTCTTGTCCAAGAACACAGACAGGTAGCGTGATCAGGAGTCAAACCCAGGTCTACATATCGGTAGCCTAACTTTTTGACAGTTTTTAGCTAAGGTGCTAAACTTACAGCCACAACTGTATATACACTGTGTCTAATGGAGGAGTCGGCTCGATGACTCATTCATAATTTGAAATGTTGAACATGCTGCGGCGATCGCGTTCAGCCAGTCCCACTTCCCTCGCATTACAAGCAAACAAAGTATTTATGACTATTGGCTGCAAGTGATGTTGTAAAATACATGGAAAGAAGCCAAAACATTATTGAAGGTACATGAGAAAATTGCTTTGGGCTCTTATCGCTAAGTAATGCCAGTTTAATTAAGTCTGAGCACGCACTTACTGTTTTTTTTAAGGGTATTACATTTTTTCTGGCATCCAGATGCATAAGACTGTTGTTGACGATGCAGTGCAACATTAACTTGGATCTAATATACTGAGTATGATATTCTCCTCGGGACGTCAGCTGATACATAAATGAAGATGAATGACGGAAATGAGCGTCGCACACAATTCAATGATTTTAATGAATTTTCATGGCTGTGATTTCCAATCGTCAAAATCAAATCAAATACCTCCCCCTGTTGAAACAGAAGTTTGTATTTAGTGTTTTTAAACCCTCCCCCGCACTAACTCGTCTTACCTTCTCTTCTGATGTTTGCAACCATTTCTCTGGGTTTTGAGGGCAGTTTTGCCGATATATATCTTTTTCATATTTTTCTCTCTGCCTCGGTTCTCATGTGTGTGTAGCTGCGGCTGCTGCCTCGGCTGCTGGTTCACAGAATGTTGAAGCCAAGTTTGAACTCTAAGCACAAACCAACAGTCAAAGCTCTAAGTCTTGCCTGGGGAGGCAGATAGGAGTTGGCTATCTGCGATGACCCTGGCAAGAGAGCAGAGAAAAACAGCTTTGAATTCCCACTGATTTAAGCAGCACATTTTGTTGTGTTGGCTGTAAAGGCCAAAAAAAAAAAAAAGAAGCTGAGATTCTGTGTGAATTCACAAAATGAGTCCATTTGGCACGACAGAGCAGAGCTGGGGGATCAATTCATTAAGTTTGGTAAACAAACTTAAGCGGTAATGTACTGCTACAGTATGAATTATTGCAACGGGAATTGAAGCATCGCACTTGGTTTTGAATGAGACGCCCTTAAGGATAATTTAAATAGCTGTTCAACTTATAATTGAAAAACTTAGCCAATTTAAACTTTGAGCTTCAAACAACAGTACCTGTAAAAAGTACTCACCGCTGAGGATAGTTCCACATTTTATAGTTTTAAAACTATAAGTGTGATTTTCTTAACATGGATCAACAGAAAGACTTGACAACAGATGTTTACAAAGTGAACGAAATTCAAGTAAAATATCAAACACAAATGTATTCAGTGATTGCAAATGTATTCATCACTTTTAACCCTAACCAGTACACCTGGGGTCCAAGTGGACCTCAGCGGTATATTCTTTTGATATATTTTCTTATTCAGCTGAAATTTTATGTAATTGTCACCAATATAGTTGTCTTCTGTTTCACTTTTGATTCAGTTTGATTAGATACTGTGGGCTTCATAACAATTTTTCCGCTTGGACTCCAGTTCAATATAATGGTGTCTGTTTGGATTCCATAGCAAAATTTTGAGCTTTGTGTCAATTTTTCATAACTACTCAACTGTCAGAGCAGTTTTTATTTAGGATATTTGCATCAGAGCAACTGCAGTGAGTAGGAGTAGGTACCTAATTTTTGTATTGAGAAGTCGTGTTTAAAAAAAGAGAAAAAAAATTCTTTAAAATGAAATGGAATTTATTAGCCAGATACTCAAGTCTTTTTTCAAACTAGTTGCAAAGTGACCCTATCTAGTTAAGTTACAGATATCTGCAAGAATCGCCTAAATTAAAAAAAAAATGTTAACAGTATTAAAAAACAAGAAGTTCTGGTGGGGTCCGCATGGACCCCAAGGTGTACAGATTAGCACGTTTCATGATGTGGACTGATGAGAGTTATTATAATACAACTAAACTATCATTGGTCCAACTATCTGGTTTTCGAAGGCACTAGTAGAATGGTGGTTTGAAGTTAGTATAAGTGCATGTGTATGTGCATGGTCCAACTTGGGGTGAGCCGGTATTGTGGCTGAATTACCAGATGCAGCTTTATGATAGTTTGAGAAAAAAAACCCCAAACTCATGGGTTATATTGGGTACAGTTTGCCAGAGGCACATGTGAGAGTCTGAAGTAAGTTAGAAGAAAATTTTGTGGTCAGATGAGGTCAAAATTTAGCTGTATATGGTAAGCGACATTGTCATTAACCAACCATCCTAACTGTGCAGCTTTGTGGTGGCAGCATCACGCTGAAGGGATGCTTCTCTGCTGCAGGCCCTATAGGAAGCCTGTCAGAATACAGGGTGAAATGAATGCAAAAACACAAACAAACAGAGAAATCCTGGCATAATTCTGATGCAATCTGTAAGAAATTTGTGAACTGGACTTGAGATTTGTATTCCAGCAAAACAATAATTCTGGACAAAAAGAAAACTCAACCAAGCAGTAGCTTTAATATAATATTAATGTTCTGGAGGGGCTTAGTCCACTGAAAAATTTGTGGCTGTTCATGCGCAATCCATGTGAAACCTGATAGAGATCCTGGACAAACATGAAACTTTCCATGAGCTGAATATATGCATCGACACGGTTTACTACAACAACGAGAGAACTTTACAAAACTGAATCAAAGATTTACATGACAACTTTATCGTCTGAAGCACTGGTATGCAGGTACACAGAGTTTACTGCTTTTTAAAAAAAAAATTGGCATGTGCCCACCTAAAAACAAACAGAAATACACATCAGGCAGCGAGGAAGAGCTTCATATACACAGGTTTACGGTATGCAGCATTTACTCTGTGGGAACTTTTTTCCTGATTTAAGTTTTTAAGGAAATATCATATGTTTACCCAAGCAAAAGGAAAATGCACAAAAACAGCACCAAGACCATCACATTTGTGAAGCCCATGAGAGCTTCAGTGAGGCGTCTAAAATGGATGATTAAAACGCAAAACTCCAACAATTACTAAAATCAATAATTTAGGTGTACAAATGGATTAAAATCTGGTGTAATGTAATATCCCGTAGACCTGCTGCAGGAGCAGGTGTGGTTATCATTGAGAGAGACAGACTCTGTCCATACAGAAATGTATTAAATCCATAGACTGTATATACTGGACAGACCCTCCGTGACGCCACCCACAGGTTTTTCTGAAGAGCGGTTTTGAAGCCCAAATAGTGCGGCTCTGGGTGTCGCCATATTGGCAGTGCTTACTCCGCCTAAGTCCTGGCCAACCCATAAACGGGTAAAGAGGTGGAGCGTGGGCAAGTCCATGCGTGACCTCGGCGGGACGAATGAAGCCCGAACACGCCCCCATCTCAGAGTTACCGAACAAGCTAAAGCTAACAGGCTAAGCTTGTTTGGGTGTTTTATTTACACATAGTCAGCAGATGGATACATGAATGTTTCCAAGTCACTGAATGCGTCTTGAAATTGATTTACCGTACTTCAGTCATTAAGAAATACAGTGTGGTACTGTTTGGTGAATCTGTGGGAACTCGATAAGAACCACACATAGTACTCAGTCAGCTGTGTTTTATTAAGTTAGACAGCGGGTTATTAATGTATATAATTAAAAGGCACAGTTAAGATTGATTTGTCCGTGCAGAACTGGAATTCTCCCGTCGCGATGTCTCAATTGTCACGTATGAATATTGTCTGCGTGTTGCATGACACTCATGCAAGTGCCTGGCAACGTTCCCAGTGTCATTCATCCGTTCATTCAGTCATTCATGTGTTCATTCATGGCACTCGCTCGACATCCAGGCGCATTTTTGGGACGAATATCACTGCGTACTCCCAGACATGACGAGCGAATGCCGTGTGCGTGTCGAGCGTCATGCACGGGCCATCCGCTATCGTTTCGCACTCGCCCAAACTCGCATTTTTCGCCGCAATATTGCGGCTCCATCAGGTCCCGACTGCCCTCCGACAGTCGCAGCCCAGTGTGATAGGCCCCTAAGATGAGGAGTAGCACTTGCATTGTGAGGGAGTGTCAGCTTCGACATTTTGGCCATGTGGTGTGTTTCTGTGTGTTTCTGTGTGCACAATCCAGCCCATAGGTGCCTGAGTGTTGAGGACCCCAGCGGCTGGAGAAGGCCAAGGGGACACCCACGCTTCCCCTGACTGCGGCAGATAAATGGTTATTTTAAAGATATGGGGATGGACCGGTTGTTTGCCTGGGTGGTTACCATCCACGACCCAGGGCGGTTCCGTGGTGTTGTGGATGCGGCGAAGCACAGCACCAGCGCAAGCTTGTATCTAGTTAGTTTAATCTTATGGCGTCTAAAAATGGAGGAACTGTGTATAAAAATGACCATAATTCCTAAATGATTAATGCAATATTTTTGTTAATCCCCTTGAATTATAACTGAGCGTTGAAGCACATCTGGAGTGTTTCATTTGAACTCCATTGTGGTTGTGTATAGAGGCAAAATTACAAAAATAATGCCATTGTCCAAATACTTATGGTCCTGACTGTGTGAATTAACAAAATGCATGCAGACAGGCACATAAAAGTCACTTTAAAATGCATGTTTGCACCTTCATTGCAAATTCTATAACCCCACCACTAAATAATGACACCCCCACGAACCCCACCAAGAAAAAAAAAAACTTCTGGCACCGCCACTGGATACGGTAAGCGACTTTGAATTTTCCTCTACAAATATCCTCCACGAAGCATCGCTCACTGTAACTGGAACACAAACACTTCTGTTCATATATTTGACTTTTGAGAAGCACTTTGCTTTTAACAGCCACGTAAGCATAAACACACAAATATAGACGGTTGGTGCCAACAGCTTTACTTTTATCAGTTGCTGCAGAGTGGCAGGGTAGCCGTTCAACAACAAACCGAAATGGACGTTTTGTCGCATGCCGCCATTCCTAATGGCACCACTACTTATTATTTTTAATCTCCCCTCAGCACTAGCCCAGGAAACAATGGGACTTTCTGGGAACACTGTTAATATGGTCGCTGTAGAGGTTTTCTTATCTGCAAGCCACAGAGGGAGCGAGTGAGCGAAGGAAGACAGGAATAGTTGCTGAATTTGGAGTGAAAGTGTGGTTGTTTAGAGGCCATTCGCGCACGCGGGCACTTCCCAGCAGTGCACAAGGCGTACTGTACCCTCACTGTATCATAATACCTCCCCCAGTGAGATAAACAGCAGATCTTAATGCCTCAGGTGTTGTTTGGCAAGTAAACATTATCCACATGAAGGAACCAATCTCAGTCCCCAAAGTACCCCGTGATGGGCTCACAGCTGTTTTTAAGCTGCTGGAGAAACTCAACGCAGGAAACCATATGTAAATCAAAAATACTTTCTACAGCCACTCTTGATCAGTGTTATTGGCACCCCTATATTTTAAAGTGCAGCAGGTAGCTCAGTGGGTAAGGAGTTGGGCTGATGGACCTGGATTCGATTCCCAGTCACACTACCTGTCTGTGTCATTGGACAAGACACTTAATCTGCATTGTCTCAGTCCACCCAGCTGTAAAAGGGTACTGGCTTTGACTGGGGAAGTAACCTGCATCAGACTGGTGTCCTGTCCAGGGGCAGTCGTAGACTCTCATCATCTTCACGCTACGGAATCCAAAGATAAGCAACGGGCCTCAGGGCCTATATTGTCCAAAGCTATTTAAGAACAATAAAACAAAATGCTAACATATAGTGGGAAAAAAACTGCCATGGACAGGTACGAGACATTTTCGCGTACTCGTGCTCCCAACACTCTGAGCGGTTACGACAGAACCCAATAGCGCCATGTGGTGTTTAACAATGTACTGTGAAAAAATTCTTGATCTTTTTGTGGAATTTGCGTTGACATTTTGAATTTGGGCAGAAATCACGAGTGACATGGTGCAAATCCCACGAGGTCTTGTGTGTCATAGCCACAGAACGGAAAAACATGGATACGATACAGATAATCATCACATGGCGCAATTGGTCTAGTAGCAGTAGTACTGCAATACATTGTTCATACATGATGAATACTACTGGTTCTGTCGTCGCCGCTCAAAGTGTTGGAGTACCACTACGCGAAAATGTCTTTTACCTGTAGCCATGCCCATAAAAAAAAATTATGGACATAATAAATATATATATGTGACACAGTTATTGGCACCCTTTGATGAATTTCAAGTAAAACTGCCAGTTTGTTTTTAGGCAGATCAGGGGATGGATTACATGAACATTTCCAAGTCACTGAATATGATTTCATTAACCTCAATCATTAGGAAATAGAAACAGTATGGTAAATCTGTCTGAAGTAGGCAGTGACTGTTCAAGAAACTAGTGAGGGAAGCCACCAAGACACCCATGACAACACTGAAGGAGTTATAGGCTTCTGTTGCTGTGCAACTTTTGTCTGTTGTATCGCCAGCTTCATGGCGGAGTGCCACAGAGGATTTTCTTCAAAAGAAGACTTGAAATTTCAGCTACAATTTGCCAGATGGTACTTGGGAAACCCACACCTAAAACTAAAGATTAAAACTAAGAACCTGCTTTTTAAAATGCAGCTGTGGATATCCCAAACTAGGAAGAGAGAAAGTGGCGCTGCTGTATGATTGTTGCAGTTCTTTTCAAGATATCAGCAAAAAACAAAAAACAAAAAAGCTTTGGATTTGTGGAAAAGAGTGTTGACGGATTGTTCTCTGTAGATTTATTCAGCTGTAGTGCTGACTAGTCAGGACGTATTTACCAGATAGCTTGACTTATCGTTGTGACGAGATTAAATTCAGTTGCTGCAGTGAATTTGGCACTTGTTGTCATTAAGGTGTTATGAGCACTTAAACTTTTATGACATTTGTCAAATGATTTCTTGAAACCATTGTGCAAATGTGAGTCACATTTTGACCAACAATTGTCAGGTGCAGTGATTCCCAATGTGTGGGCCGCAGCCCCCCCGGTGAGACATGAAAGTACTGTAGGTGGGAAATGAGAGGTCATTAAAAATAAATATATCAAAACATCTTTGACTTTTAATTTTGGAAGAAAGTTTAAAATGACCAAAAATATTTATGACTGTTTTAAAATTGTAATTAGAACTAATAAAACAAAACCATGGTATTTAAATTACGTGTTAGTCTTCATTTATATGAGTTTAACATTTTATATATATATATATATATATATATTTATATATGTGTGTGTGTGTGTGTGTATGGAAATATTTCATCTTAGGTTCATCCTAGTCTCATGTGTCGATCAAAATTGTGAGTAAAGGTTTAGCTGAGCGGCAGAAGATTTTCAGATTTCAAAGTGGGCCGTGGCGTTCTTACATCTGGGAATGGCTGGTCTCGTGAAAATTACAATCCAGACATCTAAATTGGTTGAGTCAGATTTGAAATGTAGATATCGCAAATGATCATTTTTACTAGTTGCAGCACGGCTATACTAAATTAATTTATACAGCAGATGTCTTAAATGTAATTATGGATGATCAAGTAAAAGCTTTATGATGTAAAAACGTTGTACAATAAAAGTTTACTAAAGGTTACTGCTAGCCGCCATCCACCTCAGTTCTACCGCAGGGAGCCGTTACGGCTCCGGTACGGTGATTTTCCAGAAATACACCACGACAGGTGAGCGGGGTCGATCTGCTGCCTGCCCAATATGCTATTCACTGACCAAATGAGCACATTAAACTTTAATGGTCACATTGCAATCCCTCCTGTTGTGTTCTATTAAGTCAACAGCTCACAGACGCATAAGCACCTTATCTACTGTAAACAGCAAACCTTCATGTTGTGGCGGTGTAACTCCAAAAGGAAAGGATTTAAAGAGCTGAAATGCCAAAAGTGGCCACATGTGAACAGAGGGGTAGCAATAATTAGCAACATTAGTTTAAAATTCAGCCCCGCACCCGCCCCGCTCACATGATCTACCACACGTTACTTGAGAGCTATGTGTTGTTTTTATCCTCTGATGCAAGGCTCCAGAAATACAACGGTCTCTTGTGCATGCGCCACTACCGGCGGCCAGAAAAACAGCTCTGTGGATTAAGCCACCAGAGCAATGATGATGAATAGTCAACATAATTTGCTGCCTCGAGACAAGAACTGCAACTGCGGAGCGATCTCTGTGTTCTTCACATCTCCTTTCATTTCTATCTACATATCAAAAGAGCCAAGAGGACAAACTCATTGGCCTTGAAACTCATCACACTTATAATGCATAACTTGAATGCTCTCATAACTTCTCATAACTTAACGTCTGAGTACAATCCTATGAAAATGTATTAAAATACCTGTGACTGCATCAATAATAATGGTATTGCAAGATAAATCAAGGTCCAAGTTTTTCAGGTTCTGGTGCTTTCTGTCTTACTGTATGCTTGTGAGACTTGGATGCTAACTAGATGACCCTGGATGTCTTTGGTGCTAGGGCTCTGGAAAATCCTGTGGTAATGCTGGAATGACTTTGTGACAAACGAGTGGTTACTTAGGGAGAGTAAGATGAGGAGTACAACGTGCATTGTGAGGGTGCGCCAGCTACGACATTTTAGCCATGTGGCAAGGGGACGCTCACGTTTCACCTGGCTGCGGCAGGTAGATGGTTACTTTCGGGAGTTAGGGACGCACCGGTTGTCTTGTCTGGGTGGTTGCCATCCAGGACCTGGGTGGTTCCGTGGTGTGGTGGACGCAGCGACGCGCAGCACCAGTGAATGCTCCCAGACTTGATTTGACTAGACTTTAACATAAAAGACAATATTTTCCGAGGTGATGTCAGAGACAGTTCAGAGCCAGACAGTAAATCTGTCTGTATTTACTATCAGGCTTTGTTACCAAAATTCAATTTTCAAACACAAAAAGCTCCTGGGGGGGAAAAAACAAATTGTTAATGAATAGATCTCACGCCTTCCTATGACTCATCCGGTTCCCTCCAGCTCATGTATCGTCGGCCTGTAAACAGCATGCACACTGTGTGTGTGCAGAACGTAAGCCTTCAGTTATTTGACAGTTTGAAGGCAGATTTCCACACTACACCTGATCAGATCACATCACAGCAGGAGGCACCAGAGCGAATCTGTGCTGCATCACGCGCCCTGTTTCTGGTGCATTTCGCTCTTTGCGCTTTGACATGAGAAGGATTTTTGCAATGATCAGATTCCATTTATCGCTAAATCGATCGCTTATAATCAGTGATTGCTGTGTTTCTTTCACTGACGCTCCCCGAAAAGCACATCGATGGCATCACATCAGTGCCTGAGTGTCTATAAGGTATAATAAGCCATGACATAATCACCATTTTGCCTTGATTGAAGATCGGCATGTGGCTAACTGTGCTAAACGACACAGAATGGGAAGCTTTAGGTGATGTACTGCTTCTTTAAATGGGGTTTAAATTGCAGCCCCATCTGCAGCTCAGTCGTGCCAAACCACATTCAGTGCTGTGTGGTACTGGCAGCGCAGAGCCCCACAAAGTCCAACTTAAACCTACTTTGTCAACCAGCCAATGCAATACATCTTTGCATTGGCTGGATGACCATCTGTCAATGCACTGGATAAGATGTTGGCTGTAACATCAGGTCTGCACTTTCTGCATAGCAGCGAATCAGTGATACATAGACCATTAAATGCACTCAAGGAATGTGATACTTCTTGACTTTTGGAGAGTAACTGCATTCCTGTAACACCACATCAACAAGAATAAAAGTAAAAAAGAACGGAACGTATATGTGGGTTAATTTCACTCAGGAATAAAAAACAGCAGGGATGCACTAAAAATGATTTTTTAGGTTATTAGCCATTCTCAGTTCTCAAATTTATTCTTAAAATTCAAAAATCTGTGCCTTAGCTTTACGTTCAGTCATTTAGGAAGCCTCAAGGGGCTATCACACATGCGATTTATCGCTCCGAGGCCAATTTGCGACCTGAATTTCTGCGGCTGTTTCACGGTTTGTGTGAAACACGAGTTGTGTGTTGATTTGCGTGGAGTGTGAGACTGCCACGCTACTGACGCGCACGTATGTTACAGCAAAATGTCCCAAATAGACAAAAAAAAAGGCAAATACACAGTAGACGTGGCGCGCGCCAAAAGCACGACATTAATGCTGTAAAAAAGTGATTAAAAAATGACTAATGTGCGACTTGCGGCTGCTGTTCTTTTGTTATGCAACAGTAGTGAGGAATATATGCTGCATAGTGACGACAAGAAGTGCGGCTGCGTAAACCTGTGGTTCCGGAGCCGAGCTGTCAGTTCCACACATCAACTCAGCAAACATGATCTCTGGCACCAGTACACATAATCAAAAAAGGCGCTGAGACTCCTGACACTGTAAAGTTCAGTGACTGGGTTTAAAGAATTGAGCCACAGAGGTGCATCTGTGCGTTCAGAGCCACATTGGGATTTGGCACTGACAGGTGTGCAGAGTCGCATTTCTCCACTGATCTGCACTCCACCTTCAGGCTGAGATTAGTTTTATATAAGGAGGTGAAGTAATGTAATATTTATTATGACCAAAGAGCACGGGTTACGACAACTCAATATAAATGAGAGGTGGGCGTGGCTACTTAATAAACGGACCAGAAGCACGGCACTCTTAAAAATTAAACAATTACCAGGCTTCTGCACATTTTCTCCTCTTGTTCTGAGCTCTGAAAGGATGGACTCATTTCTACAATCACTTTTTATTATCTACCTTCAACTGATTTGTGCAACCAAACGTTTTCTTTTTTTTGTTTTAAATATATGCGCTCTGCAGAGGAGCACAGTGACAGAGCGCACTGCGCGGGTGATCTGTACACGTCA